>CABHPH010153463.1:0-22323 GCA_902168325.1 Peromyscus nudipes
TCATATGGAAAAACAAAAAACCCAGGATAGCCAAAAGAATCCTGTACAATAAAACAACTTCTGGAGGCATCACAATTCCTGACTTCAAGCTCTACTATAAAGCTACAGTAATAAAAACAGCTTGGTGCTGGCATTATAACTGACATGTGGACCAATGGAAACGAACTGAAGATCCTGACTCTAATCCACATACCCATGAACATATAATTTTTGACAAAGAAGCCAAAACTGTACAATGGAAAAAAGAAAGCATCTTCAACAAATTGTGCTGGCATAACTGGATGTCAAAATGTAGAAGACTGCAAATAGATCCATATCTGTCACCATGCACAAAACTTAAGTCCAAGTGGATCAAATACCTCAACATAAATCCAGTTACTCTGAACCCGATAGAAGAGAAAGTAGGAAGTAGTCTTGAATGCATTGGCTTCCTAAATATAACACCAGTAGCACAGACACTGAGAGAAACAATTAATAAATGAGACCTCTTGAAACTGAGAAGCTTTTGTAGGGCAAAGGACATGGTCAACAAGAGAAAACGACAGCCTACAGAATGGGAAAAGATCTTCACCAACCCCACATCTGACAGAGGGCTGATATCCAGAATACATAAAGAACTCAAGATATTAGACATCAAAATAACCAACAGTCCCATTAAGAAATGGGCTATAGAACTAAACAGAGAATTCTCAACAGACGAAGCTCAAATGACTGAAAAACATTTAAGGAATTGCTCAACATCCTTAATCATCAGGGAAATGCAAATCGAAATGACTCTGAGATACCATCTTACACCCATCAGAATGGCTAAGATCAAAAACACTGAAGACAGCTTATGCTGGAGAGGATGTGGAGTAAGGGGAACACTCCTACATTGTTGGTGGGAATGCAAACTTGTACAGCCACTTTAGAAATCAATATGGTGCTTTCTTAGAAAATTGGGAATCAATCTCCGTCAAGTCCCAGCTTTACCACTCTTGGGCATATACCCAAGGAATGCTCAAAACTACCACAAGGACACATGCTCAACTATGTTCATAGCAACATTATTTGTAATAGCCAGAACCTGGAAACATCCTAGATGCCCTTCAACTGAAGAATGAATAAATAAAATGTGGTAATATACACAATGGAGTACTACTCATCAGAGAAAAACAATGACATCATGAGGTTGGCAGGCAAATGGATGGAACTAGAAAAAAAAATCATCCTGAGTGAGGTAACCCAGACTCAGAAAGACAAACATGGCATTTACTCACTCATAAGTGGATACTAGATGTAAAGCAAAGGATAACCAGACTGCAACTAACAACTTCAGGGAGGCTACCTAGTAAAGAGGACCCTAAGAAAAACACAGGGATCACCCAATGACAGAGAAATGGATGAGATCTACATGAGCAACCCGGACATGGGAGGGCAAGGGTTGGGGGAAAGAGCTTAGGGGAGCAGGAGGTCCTAGCTGGATCAGGAACAGAGTGGGAGAACAAGGAAAGAGATACCATGATAAATGAAGACCCCATGGGAACAGGAAGAAGCAAAGTGCTAGAGAGGTCCCCAGAAATCCACAAAGACACCTCCACAATAGACTACTGGCAATGGTTGGGAGAAAGCCCAAGCTGACCTACTCTGGTGATCTGATGGCCGAACACCCTAACTGTCATGATAGAACTCTCATCCAGTGACTGATGGAAGCAGATGCAGAGATCCATGGCCAAGTCCCAGGTGGAGCTCTAGGAGTCCAATAGGTGAGAGAGAGGAGGGATTATATGAGCAAGAGATATTGAGACCATGATTGGAAAAAGCACAGTGACAAAAAGCCAAATTAGTGGAAACACATGAACCATGAACCAATAGCTGAGGAGCCCCCATGGAACTTGATCAAGCCCTCTGGATAAGTGAGACAGTTGCTCAGCTTGAACGGTTTGGGAGGCCCCCAGGCAGTAGGAAAGGGACCTGTCCTTAGTGCATGAGCTGGCTTTCTGGAACCTAGGGCCTGTGCTGAGACATTTTGCTCAGCCTTGATGTAGGGAGGAGGGGACTGGACCTGCTTCAACTGAATCTACCAGGCCGAGCTGAATCCCCAGGGGAATCCTCGCCTTGGAGGAGGTGGGAATGGGGGGAGGATTGGGGGAGAAGGCTTGGGGTGAGAGGAGGGAGGACAGGGGAATCCGTGGCTGATATGTAAAATTAAATTAATTATAAAATTTAAAAAATAAAATAAATTTAAGAACAGAAAAAAATCAGTAAAACTAAATATATGTTATTGCGAAATTTGTATGAGAATAGAAATAGCCAAAATTAGCCATGATAACCTTATAGAAAAGAGAGAGGAGATACATAATAGCACTCATCTAAGAATCCCCAGTGATTAAGGAACTACAAACTTCATACTAATAAAAATATGGAAAGAAGTCAAAAGTCACGCATGTTTAGATATTTGATTTAAATAAAATTAGTATTCTAGAGAAGTAAGCAAAGGAGTTTCTTTACAATTAATAGTGCTATGATAATTGAATATCCACATGGAATTATAAAGTGGTACTTGTATCCTGCTGCTAACAATTAACAAAATTCAGTTTGATATTGTTAACATATCTAAATGGGAACGAGAGCACAGAGGTTTCTAAACCAATGTTCTCTAATAGAGTTATTTGGGTTTTATGAAGAGTGTCCCCTACAGTATGATCCTGTAAGTCTTACCCCAGGATTGTAACTGACACTGTGCAGTGATAGGTATACGTCATAATAACCTTGTAGCTCTAAAACAAATAAGCTGCAAATATAAAGATTGTAGTGCCTCTATATGTACACATATATTAAATTAGTAGGTTACTATAATGTAATAAAATTAATATAAATATAGCTTAGTCATATTTACCAAGAACTCTAAAAATAGTTATATTTAAAGAGACTTACATTAATTAACTTTCTGACACCAAGACATAATATATGGTACAAGCCTTCTATAATATGAAAAGGTTTTTCTGACTCACAGTTTTGGAGAAAACTAACTTTTTGTCTTCAAGTGGTTATCACTTTTTAATGGCTTTCTGGTTAGGGATGGGGTCTTGAATTCACTTCCTCACTCAGTGCTAAGATCCCGTCTTGCCCAGACCTGTGCAGCTCCTGGGCATTGGCCCTGCTATGCTTAATGGAATTCCAGAATATTATAAATCATTAACAGAAAGCATGGGTCCTGAATGCAGTACTGTGAAAATATGGGGGAAAAAAAGTGTACCAGACTTGCAAAAGTGCTGATTTCCATATGGAAGTATTTAGCAAGGTTTTATTTTCTCTTTTATGCTTTTCAAGTAGTTATATAATTTTCTCAATGGAATTTGATCATAATTAAAATAGTCATTTTAGATAGGAAACAAAAGACTCAAAATTAGGTAGGCCAGAAATGGGGAGTGGATCTGGGAAGAGTTGTGGAGGCAAGGTGAATATGATAAAAACACATTGTACAATTTTCAAAGAGCTAATACAAATATAATATTTAATATAAAAATATAAAATTTTGAGATGACTAAATATAGCCTGTTCTGTCTCCAGAGTCTCACTGCTGTGTATGTTTTCAGAGCTGACCTTTTGCCACTAGACAACCAGTTGATGTGCTTTTCCATGGGGAAGTCCACCTCCCCAGCTCCTTGCTTTGCTCCATTGCCTTACTTCTTTGTGTAGGGACAATGTCTTTGGGACTTGTTCCCATCTACTTGGCATGCTCATTGATGTCCTCTTGCTCAGCTCACATTTGGGCCGTCATGTCGGTGTGACTTTATGGTTGTATATTTTGATATTCCTAAAAGTCCCAATCTCACAGCAAACTTCCTAATCTTCTGACTCTTACACTTTCTGTGTTCCCTATTATTCATTGCTCTGTGAATCTCATGTGCGGTAGTTGTGTTGTGGATGTGTCTATTTGGTCTAGGCTCCACTATGCTGCAATTTGATTGGTTGTGGTTTTCTGTGGGGGTCTCAATCTGTTACAAAGAGAAATTTCCTTGAGGAGGAGCAGAGTCTACACTCATCTGTGGGTACAAGGATGAATGTTATAGATTGTTGTTAGAGCTTATGCTACTTTAGTGAGTTAGTGGTTAGAGATTCTCCTCAAATAGCTATGACTTCACTAGTACTGGGTGTTTAGGTAGGATGCCAGTTCCAGGCCTGGTTTCCCTCTTGTTTAGGAAGTCTTCAAACCAATTAGAGAAGTGGTCATTGATGTGGTTTATAGGCATCATAGTTGGGTAGGACTCATGGCTAGTGATCTCTTTTTTTTTTCAAAAAGTAAAGTGGTTATTTTAGTGTAAATGTGGTTAGTGATTGATTTTAGTAAAATAAAACTGATGAAATTAATATATATGTATATATATATGAAATAGCTTTATAATTTTAAGGAAATGACACATAATATATATTATATATTTATATTATATATGTATATAATATATGTATATATATTACATATATGCATATGTATCTTGAGGTCTAAAGCATTAAATTAAAGACAGTCAGGAACTAGAATATGCATTTAAAAGAAAATGATTCAAGGAGCCAAATATCATGAATACATATTTCTTGATAAGAACTATGTGCCTCCCCTACCATGGAATGAATGAAAATAAGAAACAAAGCATTCTTGAACATCTTTCCTGTCGCCTGTGCCTTCAACCTCAGGTTACAAGAAACAATTCAGGTGCTTTTGAGGCCTCTAGCCTGTGGAACACCCTTGGTTTTCTCTTCTAAGTTTTCCTTATAGTTACAGAATCTTCAATACCCTTTTGTTCTTAGAACTGAACAGATTTCCAAGGGAAACAATATAAATAGAAATTGATATTTGAAGGAAGGATTATGAAAATATCTACAAAGTTTTGAAGAAAATGTTGCTTTAACCCAATGTTTCCAAGTGGAATTTAAATGACATTTCTCAAAATGATATTTTTATTTATTTCATATAGGCATTAGACTTATGAGCATTTTGTCGGAGTATATGTACATGAGTATATGATTTTATAAAATGAAATCAACAAATTCCAGAGTATACTTGATACTTGCTTTACAAATCTGTCTTCAGGGGTTAGGGTTAAGATATAGGGTCCCAGTTTTTACAGCATCTTCTTTAAAACTAGCTCATTCGTTCTTATACATATATGTATATATATATATGCAATATATAATGACCTACCATGATATTTCATATATATGTAATATCATGGTAAGTTATAATAAACTCTATATTTGTCAAATTTATTCATGCTAAGTAATTTTTTAATATTATGTGATTGAATTTGTATTTTTCCAAACTGTAATTTATACAGAAATCAATTAATTAAAACTCATAGTGCTTATCCCTTAAAAATTATACATTGTGTAATTCATTAAAAAATAATGGAATTTTCTATTAGAAAAGCCTAAATAAAGAATGACAAGTTTGTACTAAATCAATGAAAAATTAATTGGTTGATCTTCTTTTCTTATGCAGTGTCTATGTTTGATGAATAAATGACTGAATTTGTATTTTAAAATTCTAATTCCTACAGAAAAAATTAATATCAAGATGTAACAACATGCATGTGTGTGAGAATGCAGCGTAGTTGTCATATTTGTTCAGAAACAGAACCATTCTGCTTAACTGATTATTTTTTTATTCAGAAGAAATTAATTACTATTTTTTTTAGATTGAAGACATTCTAGTAACTTTTTGTAACTAATACTGTAGACATTTAGAAAAAACACTATTGCATTATTTTAAGGTGGGTAAAAGACTCTTTTGGGTTTTGTTGTTGATGTTGTTGTTTTGAGATAGGGCTTCTCTGTGTATATCCCTGGCTGTCCTGGAATTTGTGCTGTAGAATTTTTGTGAACTCACAGATATCTTCCTGCCTCTGCCTCCCGAGTGCTGGAATTAAAGGCTTGCACCACCACCACCTGGCTGGTAAAAGACGTTTTAATGGGGTTTACCCTAAGAATTGACTTTTGACTTGCATTAATTAATAGAAAAAGTGTTCTGTTAACACAGTATGAGAATAGAAATGTAGAGCTCTGAATCCCGTTTGTTAGCAAAAGTGCCCTTCAAGACAAGTTGGAACTAATATTTGGGGTATGGGGGGAGTGGTAATGCTATCTTTTTTGTCAAATAAAAATAATTTTCTAGAACAAAGGCAAAAATATTTCTGCAATTGAATATATATATATATATTCAGTAAGTAGAAGTAGTATTTTCCATTAATTTTATGAAAGAAGATCTAGTCAATTGCTTTGCCCATACAACATACTATCTGTCTTAGTTAGAGTTTCTATTGCTGTGAAGAGACAACATGACCATGGCAATTCTTTTATAGGAAAAGCATTAATTGAATCTGCTTTACAGTACAGAGGTTTAGTCCATCATTATCACGGTGCCACATGGTGGCATGCAGGCAGACAAGACGTAGTGCTTGAGACAGAGCTGAGATTCCTACATCTTGACCTGCAGGCAACAGGAAGTGGTTTCTCTCCTTAGAGGTGGCTTGAGCATATAAGACACCTCAAAGTTGACCCTCACAGTGACACACTTTCTCCAACAAGACCACATTTACTCCAACAAGGCCACACCACCTCGTAATAATGCCACATGCACTTTGAGGGCCATTTTGTCTCACTCTCCTGGTCCAACTATCTTTGCTGTAATGGTAATTGTTTGTAATGATTTTCTCAACATTCTTAACTATCAGGGAGTATAGTATTCTAGACTGTAAGATAAGGGGTCAGTGTTGCTTTATAAATAATTGTTTATTAATAATAGTACAGTAAAAAGTGTTTGCAGTTTGTACAGTTTGAAAGACCTTACAAGTAAAAGCAAATTATTTGCTATGTTAATTCAGTGATTAAAGGGTTTTATAATGCTTGTATATTTGTCAATGGTAGAATTTTTGAGAGAGTAGTGGGAGATGATTATAGCTTCAGTGTTTGTTTTATACAAACCGCTTCTTATTTGGTGTCTTAAGTCTAAACTACTTGAAATATAGCTATCTGAAATAAAGCTCTGACATAGTTGTCTTCTTCCCCACACAGTTCATTGGGCTGCATACCAAAAGCTACTCAAGAACACGACAAAGAGCTTTTATATGGGACTGGTTTCCAATCATTGCAATCATCAGTAGCTACACATGACATTGTCTGTCCCTCTGACATTGTCTGTCAATCAAACTTCTCACAGTCTAGTGAAACTAATGGTGGAGAGTGCTCGGGGTTTCCAAAGCTGCCATAAAAAGTGCCATCTACTAGAAACCTTAAAACTATAAAACCATATGTCTCACATCAGTACAGGTGAGAAATCTATGACCATACCTCTTCAGAAATGGTAGGGAAATTTTATTTACCTAGATGCTAGCTTCTAGTGGCTATGACCAGTCTCTAGCATTCCAGATAGGAGTGACGGACACACATCTCCAAACTATTCCTTCATGATCATATGGTGTCATTCCTATGCCTCTGTCTTCACATGTTTATCATCTTATAAGAACACCAGTCATATTAGATAACATTAGATAAGGAGTCCTTCCTATTCTAGGATAGCATCATCTTGACCAATCGCATCTACAATGACCCAGGTAGGTTCTAGAAAAATTCATGTTTTGAAGTGTTCTTACAAAAGCTTAGGACTTACCTTTTAGGAAGGATGTACTTGAACACATGACAACAACCACAATGGTCTAAACCAGGCTTATTACAGAAGACTTTTATGTAGTGGATTTTTTTTACAAAAATGTATGTAAATCTGCCAAATGCTTCAGAAGAAACCTCCATACTGTATACACTATTTCACATATATTGCAGATGTTAATATTTAATTCTTAATACTTACATGATATATTTGGTTATGTTATTCCAATGTGCATAGGAAAATGAGGTTAAATTAGTTACTTAAGATATGTTTGAACTTGAGTCTATAGATCCGGGTCTTTCTAACTGCAGAAGTCTCTGATTCTCAACACTAGAATGTTGTAATTGGTGATATTATCTAGATTCATGTATGAGACAAATGAGAGGTTAAATGAATTACTCAAAATACTACAGCTGGGATGTGCAGAGTGTAGATCACTAAATCCAAGGCATTCATGTTGTAAGCATGTTTCTCTTTCAGTTGAACTGGCATTTCTACTCAGTGCACATATTGGGTAACAGTAATGAGGTCATCCTGAGCCAAATGGCAGTCTCATCCTTCACCCGAGTCTAGATTTTCTCTACCAGACTATTATAGCAAAGTATATAACTAATAATAATCTATAAAATCATAAAAAACTTCACAGAAGATATTAGTAGATGGAAGGAATTAACAAAGTATTTCTGTGAAAGGCCAGAAAACAAATGTTTTATGCCTTGAGAATCTAGGGAAATGGTTCACTTAATAAGCTGCTTCCTGTACCAGTATGAGGACCTGAGTTTGACTCTCAGCATCAACATGAAAGGCTGTCATAGCAGTGTGCCTATAATACAACATTGAAGAGGTGGACATAAAAGACCCCCAGTAGATTCAATGAATTCCAGGTTTAGTGAGAGAGATGAAAAATGAACAAGCTAATATGGATGGAGAAAAATTTCATAAGCCTCTACCTGTCTTAGGGTTTCTTTTGCTGTGAAGAGACACCATGACCATGGCAACTCTTATTAGGGAAAACATTTATTTGAGGTGGCTGTTTACAGTTTCAGAGTTTTAGTCCGTTATCATCATGTCAGGGAGCATGGTGGTGTGCAGGCAGGCATGGTGCTGGCTACATCTTGATCAGAAGGAAGCAGGAAGTAGTCTCAGTGTCACACCAAGGGAAGCTTGAGCAATAGAGACCACAAAACCCACCCTCACAGTGACACACTTCCTCCAACAAGACCACATTTACTCCAACAAAGCCCCACCTTCTAATATTGCCACTTCCTTTGGGGACCAAACCACCACACTACCCCTAAATGAAGAGAAATCAGAAAATCAACAGCTGCAGAGAGATGAAGAATCAGTTTTTATTTCTTCTCTCTTTTTCAGGTAGAAGACCCCTATCCTACAGGGTAATCCCTAAACACATGCAAATAAAGGCAATGATAACTTGACTCAGTAGGTTGTATTTTTATATAAAATTATTATACATGTAAACAAAATAGATATAAAAGATGAAATCATGAAATTTAGAGTGGTGGTTGGAGAGACACAAAATGTAGAAGGTATAAAATGCAAATACAGTATACTTATATAAGAAATTTTCAAATAAAGCAAAGGAATTTGAAAAATAAAGAGAATTGTTCTTCATGGAATAAATTAGAGACAAATTGTGCAGCATTTTGAAAATTCCAAAAAGGGATAATTATATCTCAGAACCACATTTTCTTCATTTTATGATTTCTTCAAAAAATATCCATTGATATCTAATTTTGTCATTAGAAGGCAGATAGAGACTTTGATTGTATGTGAGTACCTGTGTGTGTTCTCCACACATGTGCACATGTGTGATTAACCATTAAGAAAAGTGTGCACAAAAGGGAAACGGAGGAGAAGTGGATCTTGGGGAGAGGAGAAGTGTGGAGGAGGGACTTGGAGGAGAGGAAGGAGAGGAAACTATACCTATGATATAACAGATGTAAGAAGAAAAATTAAATACATTAAAAAAACAAAATTGTGCACTGTTCCAGAGAACAGATTTTTATTAGTGTTACAAAATGGGTTTATACCTTTATTACAATGTTTCTGTATATAAATTAAATGTGTTTTATCACAGGAAGTATATTGTCACAATAAATTGAAATAAAAATTAGGCGGAAAAGAATTGAGAAAGAAATTCAACATGCCTCCCTTCTCCACACACACACACACACACACACACACACACACACACACACATACACATACACACACACATATCTACATACATGTATGCTCACACCTGATAATGTACACAAACATGTTCTTGATAACCCATTCACAAAAACATATACCACATACAAGCATTTGTAGTGGTACTTGCTCCACCTATGACTTTGGGCTACAGGGTCTGAAAGAGGCCATGCTTCTTACCATTGTATGTGATAAAAAAACTGCTTTATGAAGCTGGAGAGAAGACTTGGCAGTTGAGAGTGCTAGCTGCTCTTCCAGAGGACTTTAGTTTGATTCCTAACACCCTGGTGGATAACTACTGTCTATAACTTGTGTTATAGGAAATTCAGTGTATCTTCTGGCCTCTGTGGGCACCATGCATGCACCTAGTGAACAGAGATGCATACAGCCAAAATGTCCATATACATAACAATTTTAAAACAATGTAAACAGCCACAAAACCAATTCTTTGTGTTTTGAGGGTTGGGCAGCTTTTATTTTTTATTTAGATCTGCTATGGTAGCAGACATAGACAATATGTAAGTAAATTAATAGTTTATTTTCCATTAAAATTTTGTTTGTGTATACTTACACTAGAATTTCACACAATGATTTGTATACAAATATTATTCTAACAATATTTTCAAATTCAAAAGCTATTGCTAACTTGTAGGTCATCAAACAACAGGCTGTTAGTTTGACTGGGCTGTGAAAAGTTTTCAATTCCTTGATATAATGGGAAGAATATTTGTTTCTAATGCACATGCTCAGTCTCTGTAATTTAGACACTACATCATCAAAACAGGCAAAAATAAAGTCAACCAAATCAGAATGAATCAATAAATTCATACAATATGAGACAGTGGATTGTAATTATTTTATAGATTGATTTTATAAAGAAGTATAGGTTACGAAGGAGAAATAGTGAAATAATTTTATAAATAGGTGTTTGATCTGAAGTAAACGTTGAAAGTAAGTTGATTTATTCTTTCATACAAAAGAAAAGAAGGGAGGAAGAAAAGAAGGAAGGAAGGAAGGAAGGAAGGAAGGAAGGAAGGAAGGAAGGAAAGAGGGAGAAAGTAGAGAGGGATGAGCTAGGAAGGAAAGCAGGGAGGAAGGGGGACACACAAACACATTACACATTTTTTTTGTTTTGTTTTTTGTTTTTTGCAGTCTCTGGCAATTTATTTCAATCTATCAAAGATACAACTACATTGTAAGTTGTCTTTAGTGAGTACAATAATATCAGCATTGCCATAAAACATGCTATTAAATCTTGCAAAACATAGAAACTGGCTATAATTTTTCCTTACATTATTTTCATTCTTCTTAATGTGCTGTGAGGTTCAGGAAACTCTCTAAAGTTAAAAAAACTGGAGAATTTGAAGCAGATATATGTGTTGCTAGTGTATTAGCAACTGCATGGGGAATCCTCACTGAAAATTAAATCTTCATTTGAATACAGAAATTGAATCACTGGCAGAGTTAAACATCGTGATCAATGAAATACGTTGCCTGTATGGGTGATGTCGAAACTGAAAAGGATTAATCTGGAGGGCTGTGGATAAGGACAGTGCAGTGTCTAAAGCTTGGATCCTGTTATAATCCAGTGCAGTGGTGATGGGGCTAATGAGCAATGGACAGGAAAGAGTGTCCTTACCAACATTACTGCTCCTGCCTCTTATTTTCAATATGAGTTCGGCTAGGAGAAAGGATATAAACTATGGAGACCATTTCTCTTAAGACGATTATCATTTCTTTCTGGGGACCAAAGAGGAAAGTAATTAGCACATTCAAGCATATTTGCAGAGCTTGCTTTCTCCAACCAGAAAGAGATGATGTAGCACAATCAAATGACAAACAATTGTAGAGTCCAGATGCATTTTCCAGTTTTTCCTGTTTATTTTCATTTTATCTAGAAAGTATATTTTGTGGTTAATATAGCAACCTTACATGCTGTAAAGTCAAATAACACAAATAGGAGGCTTAGTTCTTCCTACTTAAAACAGACTTTCTTTTCCTCTAAAACGATTCCTCATTCTCTGTTAATTTACTTTGGGAAAGACACCACTTTAAAATACATTATATTACATATACCTTTAAAACCAACTTTTCTCATGAAAGAATTTCCTCTTCTAGGCTCTGAGATATTTTTTGTTTGCTTGCTTGCTTGTTTGATTTACAAAATACAAACATCAGGCCAATAGTGTCCTATACTACCCCAGCTTCTGGGGGAAAGGGGGGGGACAACTTTGGTAAGCACCTTGTTCCATCGCAGTCTTCAGAGATTTCTCAAAGTGACCTTGTCCTTCAATTGTGCAAGTTATATTAGTGCACTTGTTCAAAATCATTTGAGCTGGAATAAAAGTGTCTTTAAAGTAGATTTAAAAAAAAACTTTCTATCTAGACTTGATTTACTCTTTAAAAACTTGTTACGTTATTTCCTTTCAGACTTATGTAAGAATATGTGTGAAAAATGGAATTGTGCAGGTGTAATCTACCAAGTATCACCATTATGGTCAAGGATATTATAAAAGATATTCTAGCATTCATTGAAGTGAGAGAAATGTTGTGTTAAAAATCAGATTTTCTATACTTTTATACATATAATTTCTCTTCAAAATTTAGTGTCCTCCAATGAGTTTTTTGTTTAACTGACCTCTGTGGGTATTCCAAATGAAACAAATATATCTAAAGATTCATTTTTAATACATAAGTATGTATACTTACTCAACTATAATTGTCTCATTTAATTTTTGCTATAATTTCATAAAGTAGGAGTTATCTTGATATACTAAAATGCAAAAAGATACAGAATAAAAAGATGAATAAATTTAACTTTATGGAAAATTAACCATCTTATTCCAAGTTTTTCTGTAGTTTTTCTTAGTTTTTCTATCACTACAATAAGATTTTTTATTTTTTGGTTTTTTTTTTTTTTTTTTGGTTTTTTGAGACAGGGTTTACTCTGTGTAGCTTTGCGCCTTTCCTGGAACTCACTTGGTAGCCCAGGCTGGCCTTGAACTCACAGAGATCCGCCTGGCTCTGCCTCCCGAGTGCTGGGATTAAAGGCATGCACCACCACCGCCTGGCACTACAATAAGATTTACCATGGTGAGTCATGGCAGACAGATTTTCAACTTCCTTGACTCCATGGCTCTGAATGCATTGTCTTGTTGTGTTTATAACATATCTGTATATAAAAAAAACTCTTTACAAAATACACAATAGGCTCAAGCAAAAACAAACAACTAAAAAATGTAAGCAAGAGCAGACATTTCATAAAGCTAGGCCATTTAAATTATCATTGAGAAATACCAGTTAAATTATACAATATTCTTTAATCACTGAAATGAGGATAGTAAGTCAACATAGAATATTGACAGAGATGTGGAACAGCTCAGCTTTGACACATTGGTGAGTATGGAATGATAAAGTCACTACCAGTTAAAGATAGGGGAATGTGAGGGCCAGATTAGATGCCATGATTCAGGTCTACAAAGGAAACTCTAAGAGAAAGCTCTTGTCTTTATATAGACAGTGGATGAAAACCACAGGAGTTAGACAGTGATTATGTGTGTATGTGTGTGAGAATGAACAGCTTTATAGTCTTGAATTTGTGTTTTCTAAGTAAGAATGCCCAGAGATATTTCATATGACTATGCTTAAAAACCAGGAAGCAGACATTTGTATTCCTCTCTTCACTCTTAAAAAAAAAATCAACAACACTTAGAGAAGAAGTTAATTCCAGGATTGGTGAAAGGAAAATTCTCAATTAGTCTAGAAATTCTTATGCTAAAAAAGAAAAGAAAAGAAATTCTCAAAAAGTAATGACACTATGTCAAAAAAACGGAGTAACATACCTGAGTAGATTTCTACTTGGTTGCACTTCAGTCTAGCATGTGTATATTTAAACAGTGATATCAATGAACTTTTAATTAATTAGTGAACATTAATTAGAGGAAATATGTAAACATGTTGATATAAATAACCAAAAAGAATTAAGCACTTTTCCTTATGTTAAAATTGTATTTCTTCTTGGTCTTTTGGCTAAATGTAGAAAGTGTATAAATGAATATCAAAGGGATGATAAAATTAGAAAACTATCAATTAACACCAATAGTGTGTGAAAATTTAATTAATCACTAGATAATTATGTCAGTGACATTTCCAATAAGCAAGCTATTAAATAAAAATAAGATAAGAGTAACTTCCTGGTATACAGAAGTAGCAGACACCTCCAGGTCAAAGTAATGAACAACAGCAGAACAAAGAGCATCTTGTGTTTCTGGGAAATTGCACTTGGCAGGAACACAAAGACAGATGTGTGATATTCTTGAAAAGAAATGTACAATCTCTTTTTTAATAATGGGGAAGCATAATAGTTGAATTGTATTACCTAAAACCTTATGCTGAGATGTTAATCTGTACCCAATAAAACTTCCGACTCAGGAAAATGACCTATCTCTCTTGTGACTATTTATTTAGTCATGTCAAGTACTGTCTATAGAGTATAAATATTTCAAAATAGTTACTAACATAAACAAGGTTATATATTTAATATAATTTAACAATAGAAAGCTCAACAGTCAAAATAAATTACAGTGCAATATCCTCAATTCTCTTTGTCATACCAAATAACCTGTAAAGACAGATAAAATTCATTATAAACAGTTACTTAATTGAAGTAGAACCTAAAACATCTATAACATCTACATATTGATGTGGCTTTTTTTTATCAAGATGACATGCCCTTTTACTTCATAATTTAAAAGATTTTGCCAACCAATTAAGAATTATAGAATGATTCCCTTGTCCTCCCCCCTCCCACCCCAGTCTCTTCTCCAGACCTGTAGCAGACTGCCTGCGGGGGCCTGTCTTCTCTCTTTTCCTACATTCATCTTGGACTCCACAGATCATCCTGACAGACCCAAATTTCCTCTCATCTGTGGACCTTCTCAGTCTCCCATCCTTCTAGTCCATCCCTATTCCTGTGCGTTATCTACCAATACCCACAAAAAAAAAATCTATCCAGGATCCCTAATGGTCAAACCTATCATAGACTTAGGAACACTCCCTACCAAGCAATCCACAGCAACTACAGACTCTTAAATTTCAGAGAAGGAAACAGAAATCAGAGACCTCAAAATCCACAAACAAGGACAAGACCATATATCCACACCTAGAATTACAATTATCCAAAACCTGGATGTGTAGATGCCAGCATAAAAACATAATCAATAACAGTTAGGACAATGTCTCTTCTAGAGCCCAGCAATCCTGTTACAGTTATAGGCCCTGAGATGTGCAAAATATCAGAAGCACAATGTAAGGGCTTCAAAAGTAGCCATAAACTTGCTCAAGGACCTTGAAAAAGATATGAATAAATCTATTAATTAAATCTCTGAAAATACAAGGAATGGAATGAAATTAAGAAAACTCTTCAAGGCATGAAGGTAGAAATAGAATCAATATGGAAAACCCAACCTGAGGGAATACTGAAAATGAAAAGTTTAGGGACTTGATAAAGAATCCCAGAGACAAGCCCCACCAATAGAGTATAAATGATGGAATACAGAATCTAAGACACTGAAGACAGGCTAGAAGAAATGGGTATCTTGGTGAAAGTAAATGTTATATCCAAGAATATCCAGGCACAAAACATCCAGGAAATCTGAGACACTATGAAAAGAACAAGTTTACAAATTATAAGAATAGAGGAATGAGAAGAGATCCAGATCTAAGGCATAGAAAACGTTTACAAGAAAATCATACAAGAAAATTTCCCTAACCTAAAGAAGGAGGTGCCTATCAAGGTATAAGATTCAGATAAAACACCAATTAGACTGAACCAGAAAAGAAAGTACCCCGTAATAAACAAAACACTAAATATATATAACAAAGAAAGAATATTAAAAGGGGCAAAAGAGGAAACTCAAATGGCTGAGAGGAGCTAAAGAAATGTTCAATATCTAGAAAATCTAAACAGATAAATGCTGAAGCTTAATGGCATCATAAGCCAAAGAGATATCTACAGACATTCCAACCAAACACAAAAGAGAATACTTTCTTCTCAACACCTCAGGGGAATTTTCTCCAAAATTTGCAGCATACTCAGACACAAAACAAGCTTCAACAGATATACAAAAATTGAAATAACACCCTATTTCCTATCTTACCACCATGGATTAAAGCTTAATATCAACAACAGAGACTATAGAAATCTTATAAAATTATGGAAACTGAATAGTTCCCTACTGGATGAAAAAAATGGGTCAAGACTGAAATTAAAGACTTTCTAGAATTGAATGAAAATGGATACACAATATACTCAAACTTATGGAACACAATGAAGAAGGAGCTTCAAAAAGGCAAGTTCATAGACAAAGTGCCTGTATACAAATTGGGCAAATCTCATATTAATAACTTAGTGGAACATCTGAAAGCTCTAGGACAAAAAGAAGTGATAACACCCAAAAGGAGTAGATGGCCAGAAACTAATAAATTCATGGCTGAAATAAAATATTTAATAAAATAGAAACAAACCAACAAATAATACAAAGAATCAATGAAATAAAAAGTTGGTTCTTTGAGGAAATCAGTAATATTGATAAACTGTTAGTCAAATTAAGTAAAAGGTTAAGAGAGAACATCAAAATTTTAAAAAAATTAGAGTTAAAAAGGGGGAGATAACTCACACCAAGGAATCCAGAGTATCATAAGGACATACTTTAAAAATCTAAATTCTACCAAATTGAAAAATCCTAATGAATTGTATAATTACTCTGAAATTGGTCACCTACCAAAGTTAAATAAAAATCAGATAAGCAATTTAAACAGACATTATCATCCATAGTGCAATAGAAGCGGTAATCAAAATTCTCCCAAGTGAAAAAAGCCCAGGGCCAGATGGATTTAGAGCAGAATTCTACCAGATTTTAAAGGAAGAATTAATGTCAATTCTTCTCAAATTATTCCACAAAATAGAAACAGAATCAACACTGCCTGATTCTTTATGATGCTACAGCTACCCTGATACCTAAACCACATAAAGACCCCCCAAAAAGAAAGAGAATTACAAATCAATTTCCCTTATCAGCATAGACACAAAACTACTCAATAAGATACTTGCAAACTGAATCCAAGAATACATCCAAAAGATCATTCACCATAATCAAGTAGGCTTCATCACAGCGATGTAGGTACAGTTCAATATATAAAAATCAACAAATGTAATTCCCTATATCAGTGGTTCTCAACCTTCCTAATACTAAGAATGCAGAAATGAGTCTATACACCTATAAACAATGCATTTTAAAATAAAGAAGCTAGAAATACACCCAAAAAAAGAAGATATCATCTTCAGCAAATGGTGCTGGCAAATTGGATAGTTGGATGTAGAGGAATCCAAATAGATACTTAACATCCTGCACAAAATTCAACTTGAAGCAGATCAACAACCTCAACATAAAGTCGTATTCACTAGATATGATAGATGAGAACGTAGAGAATAGTATTGAACTCATTGGCACAGGAAAAGACTTTATGAACAGAACACCATTAGCACAGGAACTAAGAACAAAAATCAGTAAGTGATAACAAATGAAACTTAAAATTTTCTGTATGCAATGGACCCCATCATTTGGACAAAGCCACAGCTCACAGAATGGGAAAAGAATTTTACCAACTTCACATTCAAAGGAGGGTTAATACTCAAAATATATAATGAAGTAAATTAACTGGACATCAAGAAATCTAATAACCTAATAAAAACGGAGTAGAGATCTAAACCGAGAATTGTCAAAAGAGGAAGCTGAAGTGCCAGTGGGGCACTTAAGGAAATGTTCAACATCCTGAGTAATCAGGGAATTGTACATCAAAACTACCTTGAGATGTCATCTTATGCCAACCAGAATGACCAATATCAATGAAACAAATGACATCTCATGCTAGTAAGAGTGTGGAGTAAGTGGTTTACCTAGAGCCTTCACCTCTGTGGACTACTACTGTACTCTGCACACTGCCAAAGGAGAAATCCAGCTACAGACACTTCAGTTTACAATAGTGACCTACCTGTAAGATACAGAGGTGCAATTGTGGCACAAAGCTTATGGAAGTAACCAACCAATATCTGATTTGAGTTAAGGCCAGTCCACGAGATGGTACCCATACCCAGTGCTGCTTCCATGGCCAAAACCCTGAGCACAGATAGTCCAGATACTACTGTTATAAAGCAGTAGTTTTCAACTTCCTTTTTTAAAAAATTTATTTTATAATTTAATTTAATTTTACACATCAGCCACGGATTCCCCTGTCCTTCCTCCTCCAGCCCCCTCCCCCCCCCCCACCCCCCCCACCGCCCTCCCCCTAGCCCATCCCCCATTCCCATCTCCTCCAGGGCAAGGACTCCCTGCTTGGCCTGGTAGAATCAAGGCAGGTCCAGTCCCCTCCTCCCTTCATCCAGGCTGAGCAAAGTGTCCCTGCATAGGCCCCAGGTTCCAAACAGCCATCTCATGCACTAAGGACAGGTCCTGGTCCCATTGCCTGGGGGCCTCCCAAACTGTTCAAGTTAATCAACTGTTTCACTTATCCAGAGGGCCTGATCCAGTTGGGGGCTCCTCAGCTATTGGTTCATAGTTCATGTGTTTCCACTAGTTTGGCTATTTGTCCCTGTGCTTTTTCCAATCATGGTCTCAGTGTCTCTCGCTCATATAATTCCTCCTCTCTCTCGCCTATTGGACTCCTGGAGCTCCACCTGGGGCGAGGCCATGGATCTCTGCATCTGCTTCCATCAGTCATTGGATGAAAGTTCTAGCAGGACAGTTAGGGTGTTTGGTCATCCAATCACCAGAGTATGTCAGCTCGGGCTTTGTCTTGACCATTGCCAACAGTCTATTGTGGAGGTATCTTTGTGGATTTCTGGGGACCTCTCTAGCACTTTGCTTCTTCCTATCCCCATGAGGTCTTCATTTACCATGGTCTCTTCTTCCTTGTTCTCCCTCTCTGTTCTTGATCCAGCTGGAATCTCCTGTTCCCCTAAGCTCTCTTTCCCTCGACCCTTGCCCTTCATTACCCACCCTCACGTCCAGCTTGCTTTCTTAATGCTTCAATAATTCAATATGGTTCCTCACATTGTAGTGATGCTCAACCATGATATTATTTCATTGCTACTTCATAACTGCAATTTTGGTACCTTTATGAATTGTGATGTAAATATCCGATATCTGATATGTGACCATCAAAGGGCTTGTGACCCATAGGTTGAGAATTGCTGTGCTAAAAGGACATAGCTATAGAATGACTCCTAGTGACTATACTATTGCCTGTTTCACTGAACAACACTTACAGTATTACCATCATTTTTCACATTATCACACTTGAGTTTTATGAAATTCATTATTAATCTTTTATATGCTTCTGAGAAATTTTGAGTAACATGTTTTCAGATACTATTTCAATTTTACCCTTTGGGAAATATATATGCTCCAGCTTATTAGAAAATACTTATAACTAGTTTGGCTTCTAATAATTAGTCCCACTGGTGTATATAATGCTTCATATAGATGTGATGATAGACAATCACCATCCACTAGCATGTTATTTACAATTTTATATATTTAATTTTCAATGAGCTTCATAATTTTTAGGTTGTATCACTGCAGCAATTGGAAGATAGGTATTTTTTGTTTTTGTTTTTGTTTTTAAAGAACATTAGATTAAGACAAAAATATTTGTGCTAATTGCTTCCTATAGGACAGACATTTCTTTCACATTTAATTCACATCTAACACACAAAGAAAAGAATGAACGTACACCTATTGAGTAGGCAGAAATGATTTCAAATGCTCCATCTGTCAGACAAAAATATTCAAAATATAATCAGCTTTAACTCCAAACAAGAAGACAACATAATTGAAAATTATCACAGGATTTTTAAAAAAGACATTTTTAAAAGAAGACATAGAAAGGTGGTTATTTTAAAACAGGAATTCAACATTAGACAAATGCACCCCCTGTCTACCTGTTTAAAATGACTATTGTCAAAATATAGAAATAAATGTCTTAGCTATCATAAAGCTTGTAGAAATCATTTATTCAAAGTTTGTGGGAATGTAAATAAGTAAACAATGATAGAGAAATAAGATAGAGATTCTTTAAAACATTAAAATGTGACTACTATATGATCCTGACATTTCACTTCAAGGTACACATCCAGGAGACACAATCTTGGAAACACAATTATATGTCAAAGTGTTATTTGACACACTATGTCCACTATAGCATTATAGCCAAGATGCAGAATTAACCCAAATTTCCCTGAGTGGGGAAATGGGTAAAGAAAGTGTAATATGTTTATGCAATGAGATACTCTCTAACCTTTAAAGAGAAGGAAACCCTGGCTGGATATAGAACATTATACCAAGCAATATAAACCAGACACAAAAAGATAAATACCCTTATGAGTCTGAAAGGGTCAAACTTATAGAAGCAGAAGTCAGAATAGTACTTACCAGAGGTCAACAACTGACTGAACTTTGGGAGCTAGTCATCAAAAGATACAAAATAAGCCAGAAATAATAAATTGCAACATGGTCACTATATTTCTGCTTAAAATTACTAAATGGATAGAGTTTAAATATTGTTACTACAAAATATAAGCATGTAAAAATAATAGATAAATCAGTAACTTGATTTAGCCATTTCACAGTGTAGATGTATGTCAAAACAAACATCATATTGGGTACTTTGCTTACATCCTGTGATAGTTTGAATGCAAATATCCCCTTCCCTATAGGCTCATATATCTGAATGCTTGTTCTCCAGTTGGTAGAACTGCTTGAAAAGGATTAGGAAGTGTGGCCTTTTTGGAACAAGTGTGTCACTGAGGGTGAGATGTGAGGTTTCAAATGCCAACATCATTACCTGCTAGCTCTCTCTTTATCTGGTTTGTGTTTGTGGTTCAGATATAAGCTCTCAGCTACTTCTCAAGCACCATGTCTGTCTGCTGCAACACTTCTTGCAATGACCATTATGGACTCTAATCTCTGAAGTTAAATAAGTTAACACATGAGCCTCTAAATTAAATGCTTCTTTTTTAAGTTGCCTTGACCATATTGTTTGTCACAGTAAGAGAAATGTAATTAAGATATATGTTATTTGGTAATTAAAATAAATACATAAAGATAATAAATGAATAAATGTTTTTAAAATGATTGGTGTATTTATGCAGCCACAGAAGATTATGCAGAGTTTGATCCAGTCTTTGCTATTCTGCCTTTCATACCACAGACCCCCATTGTTAGCTAAATGCTGAGGGTAAAAACTGCAAAAACAACTCAGGTAGTTACAACAATGGTTAGCGTTTAATAAAAAGAGAACACTGATGACAGAAAAGTAGAGGATAAGACAAGAGCACTGGGGAAACTCAGGGGTAAAGTCCTTAACCCAATGTTAAGGGAGAAAACTTCACAGAAGGAATACCTGAGATTCCCAGTCAGCCTAGCCGGGGTACTTGTACCAATTAACATCTCTTTTCCTTTTCTGAGAACTTAAGAGAACTGCCTACACAAATCTGCAATTTACTCGGGAGGCAGAGGCAGGCGGATCTCTGTGAGTTCGAGGCCAGCCTGGGCTACCAAGTGAGCTCCAGGAAAGGCGCAAAGCTACACAGAGAAACCCTGTCTCGAAAAAAAAAAATCTGCAATTTATATTTTTCATCATCCTGGACTTTGGCTTGGTCCTCATTGCTGCAGTAATCTGTCTCCCTTAGGCCTCCAAGGAATTCTGTCATCATAAATCAGTCAATGTTTTGCTCAGTGGTCATTCATAGTTGAGTGATCTGCTTTTCTTAAAGATTTTTCTTTCCCCTAGAAAGATTCCTGAAAGCATTTTTTCCTATATTTGTAGCAGGTTGCTTTCTTGGTACTCTTTAAGAGATGTCTTATTCTGCTTGGTTCAGAAGACCTGGAGCTTTTCAAAACTTGCACTATCACTTCTAGATATCTAGGCAATGATATTTTCCTAGGCAGTTCCATTCACATACATGGCTCCCATTCAATTATGGCCATACATTTTTATGTCTAGCTCAGATTTCTTATCTGAGCTACAGCATGAACTAAGAACCTTATATAACATCTGGGATATTTTACAAACAACTCAGACCTAGTGTTTCCAAAATTAATTTTATTCCTTCTAAATCTGGTACATTTCCAGTAAGTGACACTACTATCCATCCTTCAGCATAAGCCATAAACATAAAATTTTTCCCTAAAACATCCTTCTTCTTCATGTACCATATCCAATAATTCATCAACTTCTGCCTGGTTTTCTTCTTAAATCTTTCTCAAGTCCATCAGTGGCTCTGTTATATCCAGGATCAACACATTTGGTTCATGCTATCTTTTCCATCTTGTACCTCTAACAGTAACATTCTTTAACTGATCATTCCCTCTGCTGTCTTGCTTCCTCAGTTCCCTGCTCAGGTGGTA
>CABHPH010153464.1:0-12070 GCA_902168325.1 Peromyscus nudipes
GGTCTGATCAGGAGGAACAAAGAGGCCTCAGAATAAGATTGGAGATAAAGAAA
Organism: Peromyscus nudipes; assembly: GCA_902168325.1. Lineage (NCBI taxonomy): Eukaryota > Metazoa > Chordata > Mammalia > Rodentia > Cricetidae > Peromyscus > Peromyscus nudipes. The sequence continues at coordinate 54 of CABHPH010153464.1, forward strand.
CTTGCATTTGTACAAGAGGCTGGGGGAATAAAAACGTTAACCAGAGTGAAGTGAAGTTTATACTGCGTTAGAAAAGGAACCAGAAATAAATGAAAGCCCGCTTTCACTTGGTTTTCTATATCCTGGAAAGGCGATGCTGTGACAGAGGGTATGGATATCACTTTAAAGAGTCTCTAGTTTGGTCTGAATGTCAAACAGTCTTCCACCCTGTCAGTGAGAGCAGCTCTCAACTAGTCATGGGTGCTGTTTCTCATTTTGAATCATAGAATATATTATATGAACTTGCATGTATTCATTGCATGCCACCTGACTCAGAATGAATCCTAATAAATATGTTCCTTTTCCCCCCAAGAGAAGTAGTTTATTGTAAGGAAGAAGGTATTAGTTCCACACATTTTATTCAATCAGTTGAGGCATTTTTTAAACTTGTCACGCAATAACACTTCAGAATGTCCTACATGACTATTAGAATAAACCAGGACTCTGTTATTGTAGTATACGTTTGTTTGGAGACTACAGTTTTGTGGCTTGAGGAGATTCAGAACTCTGTGCTGAGCTAATGAATTATTATCCCTTGTATTTGGTTATTCACATCCTGGCTTGATTCTTTAATGACTGACTGGATTTTGGTAAAATAATAAACTATGTCTTCTGGATTATCAAACCTGAAGGTCAGTCCTTGGAAAACAGTGATCTCTTGAAGGAGTGGCTTGCTACAATCTACGGACCAAGACATCTTCATACATCATTGTTTAACGTTGTATGGACTCATATTTAGAATATAATCATCTCCTGCTTAGTGCCAGTCATTGGAAAACCTCTTTATGAGTTATTGATCAGAGAAGTACTGAAAGCTTTCCAAACAACAGAAGCTATTTCCATTATTCTTGGTTGTCCACCAGAGCCAGATGGCAAGGCCTACTGCTGAATATATAAAACACTTGATTGTAGGCCATAGATCAAGCTGGAACTGACCTAGAAAATTCTTCTCTACTGGTTAGATTTCATGGTGCCACAACATGCTCTGTAGTCCACTAGGAAGCAAAGTCATCAATGCACAGGTCTTAGTGGGGAACTTACTGCTATTCTTAGGATAAATAGATGTGCTGTCAAATTATTTTCTAAAGAATTATGTTTATACCCCTTATAATCATTGATTTTTGCTGAGAAGCTTCTTTTTGCAATGGTTGGTGAAGATATTCACAACTGGTTCAAGTAGTGAGGGTGAAAATGACTATTGTGCTCAGTCCTAAATAAGAAGTCAACTCCCATGAGACTCAGAGAACATCACAGAAGAGGGGGCAGAAGGAATGCAAATGCTGGAGAATGGAGAAGATCCTTGTGAAACACTGTTTTCTGAACATGACATGGCTAATGTACTCCTGAATTCGTAGCAGCTGTAATAACCTGTGCAATATCAAGCAAGTCAGGACTCCAGCATGGATGGGAGAGGGGTTTATCAGAATCTACATCTAGCTAAGGACACAGCTGATGGCTACTAGCTTTTGGCAAAGGAGATCTTTTATTTTCAGTGGTGTGACAGTTTAATAAGTTACAGTATTCTAGTGGATGGTCCCACACCCATGTTCATGTAGGCATCAGTAAATGGGATCGATGCCCTTAAAAAATGAGGACAATAAGTGGAATGTGGAAGTAGTGGCAGTATCTAGGTGAAATGGGAGGAGGCATTTATGTTGGATGTGACCAAGACACAGGAAAGAAAAGAATAGGCAGTTTTGGAGTCAAAGTACTTCTTGAATGTGTCTTGAAACTGCAGCTTTAACACAGGCACACACGAAACAGCAAGCTCATCACACAGCCACAGTTAGGCAGCTCAAACAGCAGGTGTACTCTGCTCCTCAGTGCAGAAAATGACATGAAACCTCACGCAGGCATTAAGGGAAAAGGTTCGGGGTGTTAAAAATTGTTAGCCACCTGCCAGTACAGCACAACAGCAGGTGCATATGTTAAAGATCTACAAAGTCAAAACGACTTTAAAGCTTTTGCGAGGTTGTAATGTCACTCTTTGCCCTTCGAAAACCTCAAAGCAAATAAAACAATGCACAGTGCATTATGTGTTGCAAAACTTTGTCTTCAGAAGAAACTCTAATTTTACTTCTTAAAATGGTTAAATTGTACATAACATATAAAAACATAATTCTCAAATAAATCCAAGTGCATATATATTTTACAGTAAAATTTTAAATTTTAATGCCTTCTCTAGAATAGCATTCTAAGACTAAGCGAAGTCACTGGCTAGTTTATTATTAATTTCTTCAGGTTTATATATAAACCAGGGTTAATTATGACTCTTAAGATAGGTAATGAAAATATTCTTTGTGGTTTTTGGTGGTGACAAACATTATAAATATTGTCTGCAAAGTGGTTTTCAGCAAATATTATGAAATAAATTCCTTTTTATATATTTTGCTAGAGTTTATTTTACATTCATTTAATAAATTATTATGTTTCAGTAACAAATAATATTTTCAGTCAATCATGAGTTAAGTTTTACTGTTTGGCATGAACAAACACTGTGACTTGAAAAATAAAATTTTTAGGATCATTGATGTTTGCTAAAGATTAAAAACATCTATTTCATTTTCTTCAATAATGATATCAATAACACATGGGTAAAAAAATGAAATGACTTGTAGAGTGTTATTAGATTATCATTCAAAGAAAACACATTCAAAATATTTCCCTATAGTGTATAATTTTCTGTTAAATAGGTATATCCCATCAAGTAATTCAGTGTCCATTTATATAATTTAAAATGCATTTTCACGTATTTGTGAATGATAGCTTTTTCTTCTGCACTCTATTGGAGATTTACATTAGCTGCAGCCTACAAAGGCTAATGTGTCAATCTAAAATCTTCTTTACTGCTGTCAGTAAGGTAATCTTTTATCATAAATACTCCTCTCTATTTAGAGCTAAAGTACGTTACAGGATATATTCAGTGTTACAAAAATAGGTCCTCTGCCTCAAGGTATAACAAGGGAAGACATTTGTCTGGTAATCCATTTGTTCCCTATGTTTTCCAGTCAAGTGGAGCTATGTGACCAACACAGGCAAAAGGCTTGACAGAAGAAAAAGCGGTGTTCCACTTCCAAGCTGAAGCAGTTCAGACTGAAGAGCTCCAACTCACGTTGTGGTAGCAAGCTGACTCTGGAGTCCACGTGTTGAGGACGTAGTGGCTGAGTGACTTCCTGTGTCACCTCAAGGAGAACTGCCTCTTTCATCTTCAATCTTACTGAGGGAAAATAAAAGCCGAACTAAATTAAGATAAACAAAACTGAACTAAAACAAGCCCTTATCTCATTTGCAGGCATGAGGATTTCAGAACTTATCTGGCAGTGCTTTGCTGGGTCTATGGTATTTTGTTTGCCTTTTGGATTTTCATAATTATACATATCCTTCTATTTACAAATATCACCAGTAAGATACATTACTAACACAGTTGTAGGGAAGGGAGGCCACTGAGAAACCTGTGTGTGGAGATTAACACAAGTTTTAAGTATGGTAGCTTCCACTTAAAACTGATTTAAACTGTTCCTTCTTTTCCCATCATAATTTTTGGTCTCTGAAACCAGGCCAGAATTGAATCTGTAATGTGAAATTTCAGTTGTCAAAGTATTTCACAAATAATAACCCACTAATAATCTATTAGATGTGACTTAACTGCATATTTAAGGAAAATAAATGTATTGATTGTTTCAAAAATTTCTTGGCAATTTTTGAAGACTCTCTGTGCTAAGCAGTGTTCTAGTGTGTGGGACCATTATACAACTTGTGTTTTTATTGAGGGGTTAGTTAATAAGTAGCTGCATAAATTAATTTAGTAGCTTGAAAGGGATCTGTGATTTGAAAAAAAGAAGGAAAAATTAACTGATAGTTTTGCTGTAGCTTATGAAAGATGGATGGAGTCTGATTAAAATTTTTCAACACTTATCAAGTAATTACAACATGCTGGATCATGGTTTATTCAATTTATACCCACCATTAACTATTTATGGATACTATTAACAACTCTATGTTGTAGGTGCAATTAAGTCCATTTTATAGATGAAAAAAGTCATATAAGATGTCAGTTACTGCTTAAATATTCCCCCAGTTAACTCCTGGTATAAGCCAGAATTTGAACTAATTTAAGTTTTCAAATTATTCATATCATTTTGGTGCGCGATCTAGATGAAGCCCATGAGTCTTACTGGATGACAGGCTACATTATGTCACATTAAAAATAAAAACTCCTTCTGAAGTAAAGAACTGGATAGAAGGAATAGTTTCAAGGGCTGGATATATTTGGGATATTTAATAAACAAATGATAGTGATGTTGTAGAAACAAACAAGGATGTGGGGGTAAAAATAGAGGATGATGTAAAACTATATAAAGGCATATGGTACTTGAAAAATGACATGATTTTATTCTAAGTGTGTTGAATTTAAACCAGGAAAGAAAACCATTACATGCTGTAAAAGGACTTCCTAACTGTTTATATAATACTATGAAGAGTAAGAAAAGAAGAAAAAAAGTAAGAAATGTTAATTGTATACAGAATATCCACACCCTCTCCTTTCTCTCTTCTCTCTGTGTTATTTATATATATATATATAAATGATTATGTGAGTAGATGAGCTGGAGCTATAGAATGGTGAAAGCTCCTCATCTGGAGCTATCCTATAGGCTTTCATTTTCCTTTCTTCCTTCCCTTCCTTTTCACAGAATTAAAGACAGGTAAACAAGGACCAAATTACAGCTGCATGAACATCTGGAAGGTGGAAGTTACGCTCGTAGGATGTCTGAGAGGCAGCGTGGGACAGAGACCATGGCATGGTCATTTCTAGCTTCAGGATCAAACCCAATTTTATTTAAGCTACTTTATTCAAATCAGTTTCCTCATACAGTGGAACTCAGTTCCTCAACTGAAAATAGAGATAAAGTAGTGAGTTGTAAAATTAGTACAAACAGGAAGTTACAATGGTTTGGTACAGTGGTGTGTAAGAAGATGGTCTATAAAAATAGTACTGGCTTGGATAACATATTCTATAAACATGTATTTGAAGTAAACAATGGAGAATAATAAAATAATATTGAAAATAAAGTTAATTAAAACACTATAAAATTCGACATTATCATATTCGTTATATATATATAAACATATATATATCATATATATATCAAATCAATATGTGAAATAGGCCAGTTTTGTAGGAATATTTCTTTTTTAATTAAGATATTTAAAATTGGAAAAATACTTCATTTAGCATCTTTCAGTGTCACCAATCACAGCTTCACTAGAAGGAAAAAATTAAACTCCCCTCGGTTTTCCATGTGCAGTACATGAAAGACAGATTGACATTTAAGCTTGATCAGATGGGTGAAACTGTTCCCTTCTTGAACTTTAAGGAGACAGAGTCCTTAATCTTTCCTTTCAATCTTTACTACTTTACATATGCCACGTTTGCTAGATCAGAACCTTTGGTTGGCACATTAAGAACTTTGTAATCCCCTCCCTTTCGTGAGATCAGTGTAATCTGCCTCTACTGCTTGTTTTATACACGAGCGGATTCTCTGAAGCCAGCGAAACTCAATAACAGTGGTGGCTGACTCTCAGGATAATTTAAAGATGCAGCCATCTGACAGCTGATTCTTCAGTGGCTCCACTTCTAACTGACAGAGGTAAAAGAAAATGCTGAAGTTGTCAGTCCGCTTCTATTTTTTATGAGCAAATTTTGTACTTTTTGGAGCGATGGGATGGAGGTGCGTTGCAGGAATGAACTTCATGTGCCAATCTGCAAAGCAATCCTCGCTCTCCCTTGTGTGGGAATGGCACTTGTGGGGCATTTTTCACCTGAGGATGGCAGAGTGCCTCATTAAAACGGATTTATTAAGCCTACAGGGCCCTGTGTAGAAGAAGGATGGTCAGTTGCTAGTTCATCAAGATGGAAAAACTGGGTAGAAAGTGTCCAAATGACTAGGTTATAGGATACCAAATTGGCAAATTTTATTCATTTTCTGCCCTGGTTTTATAAGTGAGGCCAGCTTAGCCATTCAGAATGTTGATTCTTTAAGCCCAATAATTGTATAAATTTAAAGCACAGGTCTTTGGAAAAATCAGCTTGTCTGACATTTTGGGTCAGCTGATTCTTCACTGTGAGATGGAGGGAGCTGTCTTGGGTGTTAAAGTATGACCAACAGCACAGCTTTGCTGGTCTCTACCCACAAATACTAGAGCTATGCCTCCATTCTGGCCACCAAAAACATATCTAGATTTGCTAACTATCCTCTAGGGGGAAATAGGCCACACTTTTCCCCCCAACAAAAATTATCATCACTTTCGTAAATTGAAAAGAGACCTAAAATATACTTGAATTGTAGATCTGGACCATTTCATAAGAACACAATTTCAAAATGAGAAAGTTGAAAGCAACATGTAAACACAGGCTTGATTTAAGAAAAATTGTATAGTAAGACACAAAGATTCAGTACCCAAGATTCCTCTGGGTGAGAGTATTATAAAATAATCACTACAGGCAAAAGGATGTAACATGAGGGACCCATCCATTTAGCCAATGGGGAAGGAAGTTGGCAAGAGGCAGGTGCCATCTCAGGGCCTCATTGAGAAGACTGAGCTGCAGAGACAGTGTGTCAGAGCAGAAGCTGTAGCCTAAAGCACATAGGAATAGACTACATCCAGAGTTTAGGATTGCAGCTTTTCTGCCTCCTCCAGACTGCACCGGATGATGATGACTCTGGAGTTGAGTATACTCTCCATAAATTATGTTTGGAAGAAAGTGGTGGTGAGTCTGCTGGAGAAAGGCATCAATAATTATTGAAAGTAGTTTTGAGAGCAGAAGCCATCCAGGAGGACCTCACCTTTTCATATATCACCTATGTGTTGCCACATGCTAATTTATCCCCTGAGACTGCATTAAATCAATGCCTAAGCTATAATTACTACTAGAAGTAGTAATTTCCTATATTTAAATATCATTTAGCAATTTCCCTGTGCTAACAGCCAGAGCACTGTATCATTGATCTTGTCACCTAGTTTCTGAAAGGAAGATTTCCTCTTTGGAACTGAGAATTCTTTTCATTCTCTGTAATTAATTTTGATTTTCCTTTGCAAAGCACAGAAATTATTTTCCCTGAAGTAAAACATGTTCAAACCATCTTAGGCTTTAGATGAAGCATATTAGTTCTACAATAGCCTCCCATTCATTAGTCCCTCACTATCCATGGAACCAGTGAATCTACAAACATCTTTTGAACATACACGGATGTTAGGCATGCATATAAATAAGGGACTTGCAAATATTCATAAAAGTGATTGCTGTTCTCAAGCAGATTTTAGTAAATTAACATATTTCATAACCATTATAACTATATGCTGTGTCTATGTATTGTAATCAGAACACAGGAAGGCAGTTGTCATGGGCAGTGGTAGCTAAGCCTACACAAGTGATCAGGATAGGATTATGAATAACCTCACTGAGCACTCAAAAGAATCAGGAATTTTAGCTGGATACATTTAAAGCAAATATGTTCCTTGTGAAACGCTTACTCTGATGACATTGCGGAAGATGAATTAGACTCAAGAGAGAATGTTGGTAAAGTGATCAAGAGAGAATGAAAATCAGGCTACAGTGGTAGTATAAATATATGACAAATGGTGATGGCCTGGCCTGAAGCCTTGGCACTGGGATATATTGATATGGATTTGTCTGTGGTAGGTGTAGGTGGTAGACTAAAATGAGTAGAAAATTACAATTGCTGTATATAATGATGTTGGACTTGAGGAACTAAAGTCTAGTACTAAGTCTGCCTTGGATCAACATGGTATACACAAGAGAATCTTGGTGGCATCATGGGTATATGGGCATGTTTGTATCAATCCCAACAGTTATCATGAATCTTCTCCATAGTTTCCTGCCTGATCTATTTTGAATTTTCATGCCTATTCTATCCTACTCTTGCCTCAAATTTCAGTGTGTGTGTGTGTGTGTGTGTGTGTGTGTGTGTGTGTGTGTATCTTTACTTTCTTATTTTTTAGTGTTAATATTCTTTATGTTTTTATTCAGGTTCTTACTTCTTTTCCCTTTGCCTGTCTCCTATCTAGAACCACTAACCTCTCCCAACTCCTTATACTTAAACTCTAAACACACACACACACACACACACACACACACACACACACACACACAAGCATACACACATGTACACACACACACAAGCATACACACATGTACACACACACACACTATAACTATACACAAATTATCTTGATTAGCATTGGATAAATTTATTGAAGAAGATATTTTAACTGAATGTCTAGTTGCAACTAGACTGGTACTACTTACAGCCTATTCTGAGAACTCAAGTATCATTGCTACAGTACCATCCTAGCATCAAGGTCCTGAATTTGATCCCTAGAAACCCCTGACTCTCTCCTTACAAGAGAATTCACATTTTCTTTATCACTCCTGATTCCTAGCTCTAAGTCTTCAGATGTGAATGTACAATGTGGAGTAATAAAGAAATCAGGCATGGTGGGGGCTTTTGGGAGGGAAATAGCAGCACAGAGGATATGAAGTGGGAAACAAAAATGTGGGAAGGATTCCAACTGGGGAGGAGGGAGGGAAATCAATATAGAAGGAGAAAGAAGAGAGAGGGACAAGTCACACCAGGTTTGCCCGATAAAGCTTCAAAGAGCCTATTATCTTGTAAATACATATCAGATAATACATATTTTCATATACATATTTATTTTATATACATATTATGTATTTATATATCACATATATTGTATATTATATATATACATATATGATCTTTAGGATATATGTATCTTAAAGGAAATGAAGCAACTTGGGTTAACATTGCATCTCAACAAAAACCAGAAACCAACAAAACTGAAATACCAGGCAAGAGGGAGGGGACTTGGGAGGGGCTGTGGGGAGAAGGGGAAAAGTAGAGAAGATTGTGACTTTATTTTATTTTTAATGTATAAAAAAAGGAGATTAGAAAACAAAGTATTTGAAGTCTGAGAAAACAATGAGAAAATCAGAAAATGAAAGCATTTACTGGTAGAGCTAGGAAGAAAAGCATACACTCAGGCCATGAGGGGAAATCATCCTTAGAAGTTAATAGTTGCATCTAGGAATGATGGCATGTCCCTGCATTCCACTTACTTAGGAGGCTGAGGCTAAGGCTGGAGGATGGAAAGATTGAATACCACCTCAGGAACACAGCAAGTTCAAGGAGTTCCATACTAGACAACTTAGTGAGATCCCGTGACATAAAGAGAAAAGCAAAGTGGTAAAGGTTAGTGATATAATTTATAGTAGAGTGCTTGCCTGGCTATTGGTCAAAGCCTCAGCGATGATAAAACTTACAAGTACCTTTAAGAGAAGAAGCAGGACAATGGATTTAAAAGCTATTTGGTTTAACTTGAGACCCATACCAGGAGAGGGATCCCATCCCCTACACTGTTTGGATGGCTAGGAACCAGACACTGGATAGCCCAGAGACCTAGGGTAGAACTAAACACAATTGGTAAAAAACAACAAACAAATAAACAAACAATCAAACAACAACAAAATCAATGATATGATTCCTAATAATATTTCTACTATACTCATAGATCAGTGCCTTGTCCAGTTGTCATTAGAGAGGCTTGTTCTGAAGCAGATGGGAGTGGAGGCAGAGACTCACAGCTGGGTATTATGCAATCTAAATTGGAGGTCTCTAGTGGGTACCTCCTAGAAGAGATCTGGGAACCCCACAGAAGAGGGAAGAAAAGATTATCAGAGTCAGAGTGGATGGCGGACACCAGGAAAACATTGACCACTGGATCAACTAAGCAGAGCTCATATATGCTCACAGAGACTTAAGTGGCAATCACCAGGCCTGCATGGGTCTGCACCAGGTCCTCTGTGTATATGTTATTGCTGTTAGCTTGATGTTCTTATGAGACTTCTGACAGTTGGATCAGGTGTGTTTCTGACTCTTTTGCCTGCTCTTGAGTCTCTTTTCCTCCTATTGGGCTGCTTTGTCAAGCCTTGATATGAGGACTTTTGCTTTGTCTTATTGTATCTTGTTTTGTCCTGTTTGGCTATTCTCTCTTGGAAGCCTGTTCTTTTTTGAAAAGGAAACGAACTGGAGTAGATATGGGGGAGAGGGGAAGTTAGGATAGGTGGGAAGAGTGGAGGGAGGGGGAACAGAGGTGGGGATGTATTGTATGAAAGAAGAATTAATTTTCAATAAAAATAAATAAAAATAGATGTTAACCATGAAATTTTGAAAGAAGTGATCAGATATAATAACACAAATTGCTTTATTAAGTAATAAAAATATATTTCTGGGTTAAGGAGTGGATGCTGAGAAAATGAAGAAAATAAAGCATGTTCTTTCAATGACTTTGGAAGAAGGATGAATTGCATATCTATTTGGTGATGAAAGTGAATGTACAATACACTCTGGAGGAAAGTGAAATCTATAAGGAAGGTAGGATACCACTGTCATCATAGATGGAGTTGTCAATCTTGGGCAAATATGGGGCATGTCTTCTTACCAACACAAAAGAAAAGATGAGTAGGAAAGGCATGCTTATATACATATGGGAATATATAAGCTTGGAGGTTGTAAGAAAAAATGACAGATGTATTTCTTATACTTTAGGTTCTCAGAGGAGTGCAAAAGAAGGTAATTTGCTAAAACTGGGAGACAATTAGAAAGTGACTGCATAAATGAAATAAAGGTTTAGACTAAAAAAAATACTTCCACATTTATCATCAAACATTTTTATTGGAAGACATCATTTTTATCTTGTTGGAAAAGAAACTAAAATTGAGAGGTCACAGTGCTTCAGAGAAGGTTGTAAGTTCTAAATAGTAGAAATAAGATTTTTAACCTTTACAAGTCTTGTTTTATACCTAGTGCTTTTTTGATCAGATTATTCACAGTAAAAATTAGCAATTACTTAAAGTCCTTGGCCGGTGGGTCCAGATGGAGTGAAGAAAGTAGGTGAAACATGGAGAGGACCTACTGAAAGAAGAGAACATGTAAGGGTCAAGGCAAAGGGTAATTAAAATTCACTCAAGTGCAATGGGTACATTTGGAGTACAGTTAAAGACATAAATGTCTGTGACCAAATTTGGGAATTGGGAGATTAAGACTGCAAAGATAAAGGGCACGCAAGTGATTGGGAGCTCTAATGTGGGATACTTATAGTCCTTCTTTGAATTAAAAGTGAGTTGTATTGATTTCAAAATTAAAGAAATATAATGGTGAAACATCAAATTGAGCCCATCAGGTAATCACATGAAAACTGAAAGTAGAATTAACAGCAGACAGAGTTGGCAAAGAAGAACCTGACCTACATAAGGAGAGACCAGAGAAACAGGGGCACAAACCCATTCTCCTCACTTTTGGTCTTCAGAACTTTTTAAAAAGTGAAGAGATATTCATTTTTATTATGGATCTTGTTATGTAGTAAACTGTTTTACTTTTAAAATGTTAGGCTTCAAATGTTTGCTTAATCAGTATTTTTCTATGCAGAAAGTGAGGTAAAAACAGTAAGTAAAAATCTAAAAATTAAAAACAAAACATTTCCTTGAGGAGCACTTACAGGAAGTTGCATGAAAATTTGTTCCTTTCACGAAATATATTAATTCATACATTTTATATGACCATTATGAAATCATCATTTGTAATATATTGAGTTCATGTATATTTCTCTAAAATTACTGCTATAGTAAAACTACATAACTAAAGGAAAATAAACTATTGAAACAAAAGGAATACAGTGTGTTTGTAGTGGAATGCTTAGTTTCAGTCCTAGAAGAACAGGGGCCTGAATCCATGATGTAGACCATGCTGGTTTTGAACTCATGGAGATCCACCTCTGCCACTTGAGTGCTGAGATGAAAAGTGTGCACCACTATGCCTATGGTTTTCAGAAATTTAATCTTCTCAAAGCACTGAAAGATGAAAGGCTCAAGAAGAGTA
>CABHPH010153465.1:0-22017 GCA_902168325.1 Peromyscus nudipes
GGATAAGGCAGAGGTAGAATGAGTGGGAAATTGTGAAATTCCAGGTGGAATGAAAGGCATTACGCAGCTGGTTGGAAAACATAGAAACAGCCACATTTTCTTTCAATAAAATTAACACCAACCACTTTCATGAGCTTCTCCACAACATGTTGGTTTCATGCATCACAGGACAGTTCTGTCCATTTTGAAAAAATATGATGTTTCAGGGACTTGCTTGGACTCCTCATTCCTTTTGATCCTTAAAGTTGTAAATGTCACAACTATTTTCTAATCTTCACCCACATCATTTCACAGTAACTGAACCCTGGTAGATTAGCTACTGACATTGAAGTGTTTAGAAGAGCTGGAGTTGAGAGAGAAAGGCATAATATTGCTGTGGGGGGATCTGTAAAATCACCGTGGTTTGCAAAAAGCACCTGGAATAACTGAATTGACATTATCAGTCTTTATGCTAAGATGGGTGAACAGTTAGAGAGTTTTAAACAGAACTCTAGTTCTGACATATCTTTCACTTTTAACTCCAAAGTTTTCATTTTAGCTAAGTTTAAGTAACTTGGATAGTTTTCTCCTGAATTTGAGAATATATAATAATTCTCTGTCTCACACTCTGCAACTTCCTAGATTGCACATCTGTACTGTATCATCCTTTAAAAAATTCTGAAATTTTAATGAAGAACAATGACCATAATGCCTGCTTCCAAACTTTGTGATATTCAGCGATGTGAGAATAGTGACAGTAGGATTCCAAAATCTGAGTCTTTCATACAACTGTGAGATTCTGACACTTCAACCCTTCCTTGTCTATTCTGTGTATTAGGGGTACCATAGTCTGGGAAGAATGAGGGAGAAAGGGAATGTACTAAAATGCATCTTGTTCAAAAAATATTACAATAGTATCTACTACCTTCTATGCTAATTCAAAATATAAAGAAGAGAAAGAGAAAAGGAAGCTATTATGTAGGGCGCACATGTTCTATAGATACCAAAGTTAGATAAATCTTCCCCTTATGTACAGACAATTTTATGATAATTGTCATTTTCATAAAAACTAAACTATTATGATTTAAGATGAGAAGAATCTATAACTTCCAATAATAAGGCAATAATCTAAAACTAGATGATCACTAGTCTTGCCAGTAAGTATCAGACCTTCAGTCAGGAGTGATGCATATGTTTGCCTAACCTGTAAGATATGTCAGTCACTGTATCACATTATTATTAAGAATAATTACCCCTATCAAAATTGATGGATGTCAAGGATGGCACATTTAAGAACTCTGTAAAACAACTTTATGGTCTTTCACCTAAGGTATTGCAGAGCTGAAAATTGTTTTCAACAAATTATATCTACTGTCATAACTGAAGTCATCAGTAATTAGGTTGATGACTAACTCATTGGGCAAATTAATGTAAGATGAATTTTCCTCTTGTGGGAAAAATGAGGAAGAAAAAAAACTAGTTATTATACTGATCAGTTAACATTTTAAACATGAAATAGTAGTTCACAAGACTGTGCAATTGTTAAATAAAGATATAACATTGGAAATGGGTAGTGAGATCCTTTTCAGTCAATAAACATTGAACTTTGCTCTAAACCAAATAAATAGAAGTGTTCATTTTTATACCCATTTCTCACAAACTGATAATACTTACGTTTGTTAATGTAACCTTAAAAAATTAATTGGAAAAGTTAGAGTGATATGGATGTAAAATTAACTTCAGAGGATATAAATCAGATTGATAAATATGTTCAAAGTTTTATGGTGCATAGGTTGAGTCTAATATTCTAAAAGTAAGAAAGAAGAACAATTTTACCACTAGGCTAGAGTTATGACTCAGTGGTTAAGAGTGCATACTATTTTTTTAAATTTTTTATTTAAGAATTTTTTTTATTCATTTTACATGGTAACCACAGATCCCCCTCTCATCCCTCCTCCTGCTCCCTCTCCCCATTCCCCCCTTCTGACCCACCCTCCATCCCCTCCTTCAAAAGGGTGAGGCATCCCATGGGGAATCAACAAAGCCTGGTACATTTAGTTGAGGCAGGACCAAGCCCCTTTCCCCTGCGTCAAGGCTGAGCAAAGCATTTCACCATAGGTAATGGGCTCCAAAAAGCCACTTCATGCACCAGAGGATAGATCCTGATCCCACTGCCAGGGGTCCCTCAACAGACCAAACTACAAAACTGTTTCCCACATTAAGAGGGCCTAGTCCAGTCACGCATGGGCTCCACAGCTGTTGGTCTAAAGTTCGTGAGTTCTTATGAGCTTGGTTCAGGTGTCTCTGTACATTTCTCCATCATGCTCTTGACCCCCTTGCTCATATAATCCCTCTTCCCTCTCTTTGACTGGACTCCTAGAGCTCGGCCTGGTGCTTGGCTGTGGATGTCTGCATCTACCTTCCATCAATTACTGGATGAAGGCTCTATGATGAAAATTAGGGTATTCACCAATCTGAATACTGGAGTAGACAAGATCAGGCACCCTTTCCACTATTGCTAATAGTCTAAACTAGAGTTTTCCTTGTGGATTACTGGGAATTTCCTGAAAACCAGGTTTCTTCCTAACCCCAAAATGTGTTCCTCTATCAAGTTATCTCTTTCATTGCTCTCTCATTCTGTTCCTCCTACAGTTTGACCACCCTGTTCCCTTGTGATCTCATCCTCTACTCCCTCCCATTTATTACCCTCACTCACCCCCAATTTACTCAGGAGATCTCATCTATTTCCCAATCCAAGGACTATCCATGCATCCCTCTTAAGGTCCTCCTTGCTACCTAGCTTCTCTGGAGCTGTGGGTTGTAGTCTGGTTATCCTTTGCTTTATATTTGGTATCCACTTATGAGTGAGTACATAGCATGTTTGTCTTACTGAGTTTGGGCTACCCCACTCAGGATGATAATTTTTAGTTTCATCCATTTGCCTACAAATTTCATGATGTCATTGTTTTTTACAACTGAGTAATACACCATTGTATATATGTACCACATTTTCTTTACCCATTCTTAGGCTGAGGGGTATCTAGGTTGTTTCTAGGTTCTGGCTATTACAAATAATGCTGCTATTAACATAGTTGAGCAAATGTCCTTATAGTATGATTGAGCATCCCTTAGGTATATATCCGAGTGGTATTGTTGGTTCTTGAGGTAGATTGATTCCAAATTATCTGAGAAGTTGCCATACTGATTTCCAAGTGACTATATAAGTTTACACTCCCATCAACACTAGAGGAGTGTTCCCCTTGCTCCATATCCCCTCCAACATAAGCTGTCATCAGTGATTTTGATCTTAGCCATTCTGAGAGGTGTAAGATGGTATCTCAGAGTCATTTAGATTTGCATTTCCCTGATAACTAGGGATGTTGAGCAATTCCTTAAATGTCTATGGGTCATTTGAGATTCTTCCTTTGAGAATTCTCTCTTTAGAGCTATAGCCCACTTTTTAATTGGACTGTTTGGTATTTTGATGTCTAGTTTCTTGAGTTCTTTATATATTTTGGAGATCAACCCTCTGTCAGATGTGGGATTGGTGAAAATCTTTTCCTATTCTGTAGGCTGTCATATTATCTTATTTACCTTGTCCTTTGCCTTATACAAGCTTCTCAGTTTCAAGAGGCCCCATTTATTAATTGTTGCTCTCAGTGTCTGTGTTACTGATGTTATATATAGGAAGTAGTCTCCTGTGCCAGTGTGTTCAAGGTTACTTCCTACTTTCTCTTCTATCAGGTTCAGTGTAACTAGATTTATGTTGAGGTCTTTGATACACTTGGATTTGAGTTCTGTGCATGGCAACAGACATGGATCTACTTGCAATCTTCTACATGTTGACACCCAGTTATGCCAGCACCATTTGTTGAAGATACTTTCTTTTTTCCATTGTACAGTTTTGATTTCTTTGTCAAAAATCAGGTATTCATAGGTGTGTGTGTGTGTGTGTGTGTGTGTGTGTGTGTGTGTGTGTATTAATGTCAGGGTCTTCAAGTAGATTCCAATGGTCCACATGTTGGTTTTTATGCAACTAGCAAGCTGTTGTTATTACTATAGCTCTATAGCAGAGCTTGAAGTCATTGATGGTGATGCCTCCAGAAGTTGCTTTATTGTACAGGATTGTTTTAGCTATCCTGAGTTTTTTGTTTTTCCATATGAAGCTGAGCATTGTTCTTTTGAGGTTTGTGAAGAATTGTGTTGGGATATTGATGGGGATTACATTGAATCTGTAGACTATTTTTGATAAGATTGCCATTTTTATTATGTTGGTTCTACCTTTCCATGAACATGGGAGACCTTTTCATTTTCTGATTTCTTCTTTATTTTTTTCAAAGACTTAAATTTCTTGTCATTCTGGTCTTTTACTTGCTTGGTTAGAGTTATCCCAAAGTATTTTGTATTATTTGTGGCTATTGTAAAGGTTGATGTTTCTCTGATTTCTTTCTCAGCCCATTTATCATTTGTATATAGGAGGGCCAATGGGTTTTTTTTAGTTAATCTTTTATCCTGCCACATTACTGAAGGTATTAATCAGTTCTAGGATTTCCCTGGTAGAATTTTTTGGGCCACTTATGTATACTATCATATCATCTGCAAATAGTGAAAGTTTGACTTCTTCCTTTTCAATTTGTATCCCTTTGATCTCCTTTTTTTTTTTGTCCTATTGCTCTAGCTAGAACTTCAAGTACTAGAATAGGTATGGGAAGAGTGGACAGCCTTTTATTGTTCCTGATTTTAGTTGAATTTATCTGAGATTCCCTCCATTTAATTTGATGGTGGCTTTCGGCTTGCTGTAAATTGCCTTTATTATGTTTAGGTATGTTCCTTGTATGATCTCTCCAAGACTTTATAGTGAAAGGGTGTTGGATTTCGTTGAAGGCTTTCTCAGCATCTAATGAGATAATCATGTGTTTTTTTTCTTTCAGTTTGTTTATGTGGTGGATTACATTGACAGATTTTCATATGTTGAACTGTCCTTGTATCTCTGGAAAGAAGCCTACTTGATCATGGTGGATGATTTTTTTTGATGTTTTCTTAGATTTGGTTTGCCAGTATTTTCTTGAGTATTTTTGTGTCAATATTCATGAAGGAGATTGGTCTGTAATTCTATTTCTTTGTTGCATCTTTGTATGGTTTGGGTATCAGGGTAGCTGTAGCCTCATAAAAAGAGTTTGGTAATGTTCCTTCTGTTTCCATTGTGTGGAACAATTGGAAGAGTATTGGTATTAACTCTTCTTTGAAATTCTGGCAGAATTCTGCACTGAAACCATCTGGCCCTGGGCTTTTTCTGGTTGGGAGACTTTTAATGACTGCTTCTATTTCTTTAGAAGTTATAGGTCTATTTAAATTAGTCATCTGGTCTTTATTTAATTTGGGTATGTGATATCTATCTAGAAAATTGTCCATTTCTTTTAGATTTTCCAATTTTATGGAGTATAGGTTTTTGAAGTATGACCTGATGATTCTCTGGATTTCCTTGTTGTCTATTGTTATGTCTCCTTTTTCATTTCTGATTTTGTTAATGTGGATATTCTCTCTGACTTTTAATTAGTTTGGATAAGGATTTGTCTTTCTTGTTGATTTTCCCAAAGAACCAACTGTTTGTTCTGTTGATTCTTTGTATTGTTCTCTTTGTTTCTATTTATTGATATCAGCCCTCAATTTGATTATTTCCTGTCATGTATTCCTCCTGGGTGAGTTTGCTTCATTTTCTTTTAGAGCTTTCAGGTGTATTGTTAAGTCACTAGTGTGAGATTTGTCCAAATTATTTATGTAGGCATAAAGGCTATGAACTTTCCTCTTAACAGTGCTTTCATAGTGTCCCATAAGTTTGGGTATGTTGCACATTCATTTTTATTGAATTCTAGAAAGTCGTTAATTTCTTTATTTCTTCCTTTACCTAGTGGTGATTCAGTTGAGCATTTTTTAGTTTCCATGAGTTTGTAGGCTTTCTGTAATTTTTGTTGTTGTTGAATTTTAACCCCAATAAAATATGTGGGGTTATTCCAATTTTTTTCTTATCTATTGAGATTTGCTTTGTAACCAAGTATGTGGTCAATTTTAGAGAAAGTTCAATGGGGTGCTGAGAAGAATATATCTTCTTTTGTGT
The DNA here is from genome assembly GCA_902168325.1 of Peromyscus nudipes. Classification (NCBI taxonomy): domain Eukaryota; kingdom Metazoa; phylum Chordata; class Mammalia; order Rodentia; family Cricetidae; genus Peromyscus; species Peromyscus nudipes. Next base: position 6,095 of record CABHPH010153465.1, read on the forward strand.
TTGGGTGGAATGTTCTTTAGATATCTATTAAGTCCATTTGAGTTATAACATTTGTTAATTTCTTTATATCTCTGTTAAGTTTCTGTGTGGAGGACCTGTCCATTGGTGAGAGTGGGGTGTTGGTCTCCCACAATTAATGTGTGGGGTTTGATGTGCAATTTAAGTTTTAGTAATGTTTCTTTTACATATGTGGGTGCCCTTGTATTTGGGGCATAAATGTTCAGAATTGAGACTTCATCTTGATGGATGTTTTTTCTGTGATGAATATGTAATGTCCTTCTCAATATCTTTTTATTAATTCTAGTTTGAAGTTTATTTTGTTAGAGATTAGGATAGCTTCACAAGCTTGCTTCTAAAGTTCATTTGATTAGAAAGTCTTTTCCCAACCTGTTACTCTGAGACAGTGTCTATCTTTGAAGTCAAGGTGTCTTTCTTTCTTTCTTTCTTTCTTTCTTTCTTTCTTTCTTTCTTTCTTTCTTTCTTTCTTTCTTTCTCTTTCTTTCTTTCTTTCTTTCTTTCTTTCTTTCTTTCTTTCTTTCTTTCTTATTTTTTACTTTCTAAAAATGTTTTTATTAGCATACATTAATTTTACATAATAATGGGCTTCTTTGTACATCTTCATAAATATATAATGTATTTCAATTATATCTATAGAGTTACCATTTTTGTTTCTTTTGGGTGCTTGGGATTAAACCCAGGGCTTTGTGTACACTTACATATCCTCCCACTGTGTTACATTTCCAGCCTCTTGGCTTTTTAAAAATGGGACAGTTCTAGGTGTGTGTGTGGGGGGCCTTTTCTGTTGAGCCCAGTGCAATGCCTGATGCTTTATTGGCTCACAGATATCCACTGAATGAAGGTAATGGTTGTCTTTGGCCACTGGGTTGCTCTTGATAAACTCAAGAATGAAAAGCATTGAATATTTTCAGCTTGTCTTCCAACATACTGACTGGCTGCCTTGGCAGACAGTACAGAGGAGTACCACTGTCCCTGTTGAAGGTCTCCTTCATCTGAGTGTGAAAAATGTTGGGCAATCAAAAGGCAGGTGATGCTCACATTTCTTCCTTATGCTTCTGTCATACATCTCTTTATAGGTTTTAAATCATTTCTGCTCATGGAACTGGGGCATGCAAAAATCCAAGAAACTATCATTTCAGACCTGATGATCCATTCTCAGCATAAGTGTATATAATTGCTTGTTCTTTCTTTTCCCAGGAGGCCTCTGGAATCAGAGCCCAGGGACAAAGATCTCGTCAGTGTTTACTGCAAGACCAATGACAAGGAATTCTGTTTATAGTGTGTATTCAATGAAACTTCAGGATTGTGGGGACACAGCTGCCCTGAGTTCAGTCCCTGGAATCCACAGGGTGAAAGGACAGACCAAATCCTTCTCCTTGTCCTTGGGCGTCCCTCGACCCCACAGACACTGGTGGCGCATACATGTCCCTCTGCAGGATGAATGTGAGTCTGAGGACAGTGTGAGCTGTGTAAACTGAGTTCAGGAACAGTCTTAGTTTCCTCAGTAAGTCTGGGCACAAGCTGTTTCTGTCTCTTCACTGGAATCTTTCCTTTTAGAATCCCAGAATAGAGGAGAGATCCTTCATCTTGGTGACAATCCTTGGCACTCTGGAAGATCACGTGAGCCCATGATTGTGAGACCAGCCATCCACACTCGGACAGTAAGGTTCAAGTGTTGACAGTGGCTTTCAAAGCTTCCATCCTTATGCTCTGTTCTGTGGGTGGGTGCTCTACTCTTTACAAGGTGTGTTTCTTGTATGCAGCAGAAGGATGGATCCTGTTTGTGTATCCCTTCTGTTAGCCTGTGTTTTTTTTTTTATAGGCAAATTGAGTCCATTGATATTAAGGTAAATTGTTGACCAGTAATTGGTAATTCCTGTTATTTTTTGGTGGTAACGTGTGCATGTGTGTTTCCCTTCTTTTGGGTTTGCTGGTACGGGATTATTGAGTGCCTGTGTTTTTGTGGGTGCATTGAACTTCCTTAGGTAGGATTTTTTTTCCTTCTAGTGCTTTCTGTAGGGCTGGGTTTGTGGATAGTGTTTAAATCTGGTTTTGTCATGGAATATCTTATTTACTCTGTCTATAGTGACTGAAAGTTTTGCTGGGTATAGTAGTCTGGGTTGGCATCCATGCTCTCTTAGTGTGTACATAACGTCTGCCCAGGACCTTCTGACTTTCAGAATCTCCATTGAGAATTAGGGTGTTATTCTGATGGGTCTGCCTTTATAAGTTACTTGGCCTTTTTCCTTTGCAGTTCTTAATATTCTTCCTCATTCTGTATGTTTAGTAGTGTGTTTATTATGTGGCAAGGGGACTTTGTTTTTTGGGTCCAATCTATTTGGTGTTTTTGTAAGCTTCTTGTAGCTTCATAGGCATTTCCTTCTTTAGGTTGGGAAAGTTTTCTTTGATTTTGTTGAATATATTTTATGTGCCTTTGAGGTGGTATTCTTCCCCTTCTTCTATCTCTATTTTTCTTAGGTTTGGTCTTTTCATGGTGTCCTAGATTTCCTGGACGTTTTGTATTTGACTTTGTTTGCTTCAATGTTTTCTTTGACTGATGAATCTATTTCCTATATCGTATCTTCAATGCCAGAGATTCTCTCTTCCATCTCTTGTATTCTGTTGGTTATGGTTGTATCTGTAGTTCCTGTTCATTTACTCATATTTTCCGTTTCTAGCATTCCCTCAGTTTGTGTCTTCTTTATTGCCTCTATTTCAGTTTTCAAGTCTTGAACTGTTTCCTTCCCCTGTTTGATTGTTATTTTTCCCCCCTTGGTTTTCTTGGCATTCTTTAAGGGATTTATTGATTTCTTCCAATTTTTTGTTTGTCTTTTCCTCAATTAATTTAAGGGAATTTTTATTTCCTCTTTAAAGGCCTCTATCATCTTCATAAAGTTATTTTTAAGGTTGTTTCCTTCTGCTTCTTTTATGTTTGGATGTTCAGGTCTTGCTATTATAGAACTGCAAGGTTCTGATGGTGCCACATTGCTGTTATATTGTTAAATGTATTTTTGCACTGGTCTACCCATCTCTTCCTCCAAACAGTTCAAGTGGTGTTCGTGTCTCAGGGAGTGGCTGGGGTCTCGTGGGATGGGTGGGTTTGGGGGATGAAGTGAGAATGGTAGATTATAAGATTCAATAGGGGTTGGTGGTGGGAAGGCCTGGCCACAGGAGTCTTGCCTGCTGGCCTGCAACGGGGGCTGCAAGGGGGGGGGGGGGGCACAGGTTGTGCCAAGGGGCCTAGGGCTTAGAGACTGGGCTGCCCAGCAGGTGGAAGGCACTTGCCTGTTGATCCAATCGTAGCTGGTGAAGTCTGTGTCTCAGGGAGCTTCTGAGGTCTAGGGCTGCGGGGGTGGGAGGGTGGGTTTAGGGACAATGAACGAACTTAACCAAGATTCAGTATTTGTTATTCATCTTTTTCATCTCTGTGGTAGTTTGAATGAGAATAGCTTCATAGACTCATATGTTTGAATGCTTGGTCCTCAATTAGTGGAACTGTTTAGGAAGGTTTAGGAGGTATGTCACTGGGAGTGGGTTTTGAGGTTTCAAAAGCTCATGCCAGGCCCAGTCTCTCTTTCTATCTGCTGACAGCAGATGAGGATGTAAAGCTCTTAGCTATTGCTCTACTACCGTGCCTGTCTGCTTTTCACTATGATGATCATGCACTAACCCTCTAAAACTGTAAGCAAGTTCTCAACTAAATGTTTTATTTTATTAGTCTTGCCTTTGTCATGGTGTCTTTTAACAGCAATAGAACAGTAACAAAGACAATCTATAATAAATAATTTTCATCTGTAAAATCAATATAATTTTTATCCATAATGGCATATTAATTATATGATGCTTAAAATAGTATCCAGATATAAAGTTAATTATAAGGAGAATTAGAAAGATAGTAATGTTCAGAATTAATCAGAAGAGAAGATGCTGTTGGCAAGAGGAACAGAAAGGGTTTATGTTTGTGCAGGACTGTGAGAATAGAGGCAAGTAGATAAAAAGGAAGTTCAGATAGTATCGAATTTACAAGGTCTGTGTAATATGACCACAATTTTTCTTAATAATTTTATACATAGTACAAATGTTCAATAAGAGAATGGATAACAAAATGGTGTTAATAACATACAAAGAAATACTATACAATGTAGTAAGGCTGAAACTAAAGATTACATGAGCATATACCAGAAGCAAAACATTCAATGATGAAAAACCAGAAGCAGAATGCATTGGTTATACGTTGTTCGTATCATTTTTTGAGGCAGGGTCTTTCACTGGACTAGAGCTTATCAAGTAGGCTAGATAGATGGGCAGTGAGCCTAGCCTAAAATGTAATCCCGTGGGTCCCCCGCCTGTCTCTTTCCTACTCCTCTCCCCCATTAATTACAAATACGTGTCATCAATCCCAACTTTTGAAAATTAATGTATGTTCTGGAGATCAAATTCAGATCCTCATGCTTGCATGGCAAGTGTCTCATGAAATAGCTATCTCCAGCTTCCCAAGTACATGATCTTCTAATAATTGCAAATGATTGAGTTCAAATTAGGTTCTGTTACTATGCATATAGTCACAGAAATAGCTGATAAATTAAATTTTCCTTAAGAACATCCTACTGCATTTAGCAAGAAAGCTGTGGTCTCATTTTTTTTAGTTGTTTGTGGGTCTTCCATATCTATCTCTTTTTTAAATTTGATTTTTTATATTACAATTTAATTACATTTCTCCCTTCCCTTTCCTCCCTCCACACTCTACATATTAACTTCTCTACCTTCCTTCAAATTCAATACATTTTTTCATTAATTGTTATTGAGTACATATATGTATATTTACATACAAATGTATTCCTAAATGTAACCTGTTTAGACTATAGAATGCTACAATGTATGTAGGTACAGCCTGGCTTCTGACAGCCAGGGTACCTTTCCCTTCAGAGCTGTAACACTAACAATGTATGTATGTTTATGTTTTCAGGGGCAGTTTTACTTTGTGTGGTCTAAAATCTCTCAAGAGGATTGAAAAAGTTTTGACTAATAATTACCACCATCAAAAGATATTTTCCTTTATTATAATTATAATTATAATTATAATAGAAAGACTCAAATCAATAAACAGTTCATAGCAGGAACCAAATAATTTCAAAGCATGTTGATGGCATGCTCTGCCTTAATTTATGTTTTATTTTTATACAGCATGTCTGTGCTATAATCTTTCAGCGTGCTTGAACACTGACTGCAAGTTTTGAGGTCAATTACATTAAATATTTGAACCATGGTCATGTTGAAAAATATTTTTAGTTTGTTATTTTCCTAAAATCTTACTTCAGTAAATATTCCTGAACTGGGCCAATACCAATGTTTTCTATGTACAATTTTGTAGAAGTATAGTCTTTGGACTATTTCATGTTCACTGATGACATATTCTTTTATTTTGCCAATTTTTTTTTTTTTTGTATTTCAGGTTAGAACCTTGTCCTTTTAATTGATGGTATTTTCCTTAATCACAGTTTATCTTTTTAATATGTATTGTTTCTTCCATGTCACTGTTATGACTTCTTTAATGTTTACTATGTCCTTGACTTTACAAACAGAAAGGAAACTGGAGCTTCACATATAAATCTTTAGTTAATATGTTTCTTGGAGCTATAGCTTTCATGCCATGAATGTCTTAAGAAAAAAAACCTGAAGAAAAAGACAGAGGAGAGATGCTGTGTCCTCAGGATAGGGTTTTACTGTTTTGCCAGTTTTAAAAAATAAACTAATATAACATACTCTCACTTCTAGAGCCATGTCTTAAAGGTTGTTAGTTCAGTTTATATGTAAGAACTAATTTCATCCTTATAATTATCCTATAATGTTCCCTAAATTTATAGTTTTCTATGGATTTTAAGAAAAGAATTTCTTACTTTATTGTTTACCATAGCACTTTGCTTTTTCTATGACAAAGATATATGCCTAGACACACAACCTCAATTCTAATTTTCCACAAATAAGTTCTTACTGGAGAGTACCAAAATAATGAATTATTAGGGCACCCACTCCAGGGTCAGGGAACCTTTTAGAAAGGGAGTGTGGGCTGGGCAGCAGTGGCGCACGCCTTTAATCCCAGCACTCAGGAGGCAGAAGCAGGTGGATCTCTAGAGTTCGAGGCCAGCCTGGTCTACATAGAAGGTTCCAGGACAAGCACCAATGCTACACAGAGAAACCCTGTCTCGAAAAACAAAACAAAACAAAACAAAACAGAAAGAAAGAAATGGTGTGTGTGTGAGACAGAGGCTAAAGACTAGATAATATTCTGCTTCGGACAGGACATTTCATTGCTCTCATGAACTCATTGTTTCTATGATTATCTGTGTAAGACTTCCACAGATTAGCTTCATCAACATTTCAGCATAGAAAGAAGAGGGGCTCAGGAAGCAATTAAAGGTTGGAGGGTGGGTTGTCACTTTCTTCAGTGGTATACCTGTACACTGGTATACTGGAACTCTTGTTCCAGTAAAGCATCTTCCTGCAGTTTTTGGGCCAGAAACTCTAATTAAACTCAATGGGACACATACACACACACACACACATAGACACACACACACACACACACACACACACACACACTAGAGGTTGCTTCTTGAGAAGAAGTGTCTCAGAGGGAAAGGATGAAAGAGTAGAAAGGGTGATATGCAGGAATAAACTTCATTATACAAGTATGTGAAATTGTCAATTCATTTAAAAAATCAAGTGCCAAAAGAAAATAGAAAGATTCACATCTTAGGAGTGTCCAGATTCTCTTTGTCATACGTGATCCTCCACATCAAGATCTCAATAGAGATTTATGCATGAAACCTCCTTGAAAAATAAAGCTGTCTTAAGTGCTCATCTGAGGATTTGCTAGGTTTAAAGTAAGCCAGACTGTGTGGATGATTTTATTTACCCAATACGCTCTATCTTCCATTATCTAAATCCACTGAGACATGATATTTCAAGTTAAACATACCAGATAAAGTCAGAGTAAGAGGAGTGAAAAAGATATGGAAGAGTGTACAAACCTGACTTCTGATGGCTTGCTAATAAGTTCTGAAGACTTTCTAAACACTACATAATTTTATTAGCACCACAACACCACCAAACAGACATCACCATTATATTCAGAAATTGAAAGTTCATGAAATTTGTTCAAGTTCCATTGCTTAAGACATCAATCTATATTTTCGTTTAAAATTTCTACTACTCACTACTTTACTGTACAACTCAATTCCCATTCTGAGCAATAGCCCTATACCATCTGGTCATCCTTGAAAGAGGGAAGGAGGAGAGCATTTGAACAAGATATAATGGTATCGTGGGTTGGTAGAGACCTAGGCCTCTTGCCCTCCTGAACATGTGGAGGCATGGTGTGACTACTACTTTCCCACTTGTGATTTCCTCACTAGTCTTAAAAATCTATTCCCCAATAGGGTGTGGCCCATTACACAGTCTGGAAATGAGATTAAGAAGTAAACAATTGTTTCTTTTGAATCAGAAAAATGGAGTTATTTTATATAGTCACTGAGGAAGTTTGAGCTGCATTATGAATATAACGCAAAGTTCCTTTGAAAATGGCAGCTGGTTGTTACTTAGAGAATTAATCAGTAAAGGGGTAGAAGGGTGAGAGATGGAGAGGAAGCAGGACAGCAGAAGCAAAGTCTATTGAATACATCTGAAGCAGACCACAGCACACATAACACAGTGTGATGCAATGTAACAGAGCATCCCCGAACTATCTCAATTAATTGAAACTAGGTAATGTAAATCCCACAGGTATTTTAAATAAACATCCTATTCTCTCTTTCTCTTTCCCTCCCTTCTCCTCCTCCTCCTCCTCCTCTTCCTCTTCCTCCTTCGCCTTCTTCTTCCCCCCTCTTCTCTTCTTTCTGTTTCTAATGCATTCTTCCCATACAATAAATCTGGACTGAAGTTTTCCCTCCCTCTACTCTTCCCAATCCCCTACCCCACCTCCCTTCTTCCCTAGATCCACCCCTCCACTGTTTCCCTTCCAAAAAGAGCAGGCCTTACAGGGATATCAACCAAACATGGTAAAACAAGTTACAACAAGACTAGGCACAAACCCTCATATCAAGACTGGAAGAGGCAACCTCCAGTAGGAGAAAAAGGGTCCCGAGAACAGGCAAAGCAGTCAGAGACACAGGGGTATTTCTCTTAGGAAGAAAAATAATGAAATTATACCTAATATTATGAGTTGCTGGTGGGCCATAAATTTATTTAAACTCTGGTATAGTTTTTAATTTCTGGGGATAAGCCATGAAAACATCAGAGTACATCTGCTTTTATGAATGGGAATGATAATTATTATGTGTACAGCAAGGTTTTATTATTTTATTTCATAGCAAATGGGTGGCATGAATAGATTTTGGTTTTGTTTATCAGATCTAAAATTATGAATAGTTATTATATCTCTTTGACTTGTAATGGTAAGTTAAAAATTAAGATATGGAAAACTCTTATTTTACCTTTCAATGAAAAATACTTTTAAAACAAGCTTATCTATATATGCCTTTTAAGTCCCTACAATGAGCCAGCATCTGTACTAACTACAGAAAGTCTATTCATGAAATCCTCACGATAATTATATGGAGAAAACATGTTATTTCTCCACATTAGGAGGGTAAAACCTAAAACGTATTAATACAAAATAATTTGCTGAAGTGCACGTAGTTTTGTAAACAGTAGATATTCTTTCAGGTAGAAAGCAAAATTGCCATGAACAACATCAGTCTCTAAAGTGAAAACATCAATGTCTCTCCAGGAATACATGCCTCACTATCACAATTGCAGAATTCTTGCATATCTTTTACTGCCTTCCAGGATGAGTTTACCATCTGATCCTGCACCTACAGAGAAAATGAGAACGAAGCAAATAACTAGGATGAATACATTAAAGACAAATGTAAAATCTTAAGAGGTTTTCCTCAAATGTTTCTCCGTTGAAAATGAACTGTGAGCATTCAAGATCTTGCCTTGTCTAACATGATGGCCACCAACCATGTGTGGACTGGAGACTTTCTTTCTGACTAGTCCAAATTGACATGAACCCCGAGTATAAAACTCACACTGAACCTCAAAAACTTTGTCAAAAAGGCCTTCATAGGTTGGTCTAGATAACTTGCATTACTAAAATTAATTTCACCTGTCCTTTTTACTTGCTTTGCTTGGTGAGGCATCTGGAAAATGCGTTTTGCTCACGTGTGCACTTGGTGGTAGATATGATTTCAAGAATATGCTGCCCCAGCAGATTTCTTCTGCAATGTTCAGAGCCTGAGCATCTGGTACTATCAATAGAAAATAACTTCCTGTTATCATTTTCAAGGAAGAGATATTTAATAGATGAGATTTTTAAAAGGGACACATTCTCTGAAAGTCCCAGAGGATTGAAACTTGGTTCCTGTGTTTCCTGTGAAACTTAAATTGTATTGAAGTCAGGGAGACAAAAAACGTATTTTCTAGTGATTAAGTCCTTATGGTGGTTAAAAGCGAATGGATAGAATCCATTTCATTCGGAGGTCAAAGATTACTTATGAAAGAGAAAATATAATTTTTAAGTTCAGGAGAGTTCTTAAGCTTAGAATCTAATAAAATATGTTTTGCTGAGGTGACAGAGGTGACCTTGCAATTCCATGGGGGAAAATTATCTGTTGCCTTTTCAGAATGTTTAGAAATAGATTGTGTTTCCCTTAGGAATTATATGGAGGTTTGGTTAGATAGTGTTCCTTCCATTGTGTGGCATCCATTTGACGAGGTACATAATTGATCATATCAATACTCTGGTTCTGATCATGTTAGTGAATCAAGACTTAGAAAGATGAGGGGAATTTTTCTTTCATGTCCCTGCTTTAGAAAGTTCATGTTTAATTCCCAGTAGTAAGTTCTACAGAATTTCAGTTGCATTAAATCTGATGGCACTGATTCAACATGCCTCATTTCTTTCCCTGGATCAGTTCAGGGTAGGTTTGCCTTGGAGAACAATATGCGGTGCTTTTGGAGGTGACAAATATGCTATGGAATGACATTAATCAGATGAAATTTAAAAGACGTTTGCTTCTGGCCTTAAAGTCTTTGGTCCGGAACAAATGGTAGTCAGAAGCACTCAGTTTGAGGTGTCAGGAAACCATCAACATTTCTGTGAATGCCAAGGCATCTATTAGTCTTAAATCACCCTGCCCATGACATGTATGAAGGGAACACACTTTTAATTTCTACAAGACTTCAAAGGTGGATTCCTCATTAGTCAGAAGGAAACCCTTTTTGGAGTGTTTGGAAAATTCCAAAACCATGAGGCATGGTGTCTAGGTTTGAGTTTTAAATTTTCTTTACTATTATAGACAACAGTTCTGGATATGTGCTCCATATAAGATGATATAAATTTCAGAAATAAAAGGACAAATATAGATTTATCCCATCCTTTGCCCTTTCTATTTTCATGTATCAGAATGATTGCTTAATTACTAAACATAAAATGTGAGTTACTCTACTGGGGAGCATTAGATAAATAGAAAGATCAAGATATTTCAATAGTGAAAATGACATAGTTGGGAATTTTGATACAAATGTACACACATTTGTTACATTTTTAGAATTATTTAGGCCAATGCCATACTGTTATGGACATATTCTGATTCTTATAATCCGATGTAGGATATTATAGTAATTATATGTATGTGAGATATTTAAAAGAAAATAAGAATAGCTGTATGATATGAGGTTAATCAGATTCTTGTAGCTGGACAAAATACTAGCCATAAATGAAAATGGGTCACGTTAGGATGAGGGCTATTGCAGTAAGTATAGTGCTTGCCTTATAAACGTGGCTGTATCAGCTTGACTCCAGAACCCACATCGACACTAACAAACAAACTTGCTGTTGTGGTACATACTTGCAATCTCTGTGCTGGGGAAGTTAGAGATGAGAGGATCCTTGAGGCTCAATGTCTACCCAGCATAACATATTTGGTGAGTTCCAGGCCAGTGAGAGATGTTGTTTCAAAAACCAAGTTGATATATACATTAATATAAATAATTTTCATGTAGCAAAAAGAAACATTGTGGAGAAGGAAAACTAACTGTTGAGTTAGTGGATATTTATAACATATTGAGCAAAGGATCTGGGTTTAGGAAACACTTTAAAAACTTAAAAAAGTCAGTTTTAATAAAACAAATAACCTTGTACAAAAATCAGACAACTGTTATGAACAGATACTTCACAAAAGAGGATACCAAAAAATATTTCAGTGAATAAGTTAAAATTTTTTCAACATCAAGTACTTCATAACTTCCTAATGCTTCTATATAAAAGCATAACTACTATATGTGTTGTTGGTTGCTTTTAGTCTTTGGCTCTTTGGCGGGCCTACCACCTAGCTCGCAAATAAATACACAGAGGCTTATTCTTACTTATAAATGCCTGAACTTAGCTTGGCTTATTTCCAGCCAGCTTTTCTTAACTTAAAATATCCCATGTACCTTTTGCCTTTTTGGATTTTTATTTTTATCTGTTCTATATACCTTTCTTTACTTCTTACTCTGTGGCTTGCTGTGTAGCTGGGTGACTGGCCCCAATGTCCTCCTCTTCTTTTCTCCTCAGTCTTTTCCTCCCAGATTTCTCCTATTTATTCTCTCTGCCTGACAGCCCCACCTATCTTTTCTCCTGCCTTGCCATTGGCCATTCAGCTCTTTATTAGACCAACCAGGTGTTTTAGACAGGCACAGTAGGACAGCTTTACAGAGTTAAACAAATGCAACATAAAGAATGCAACACATCTTTGCATCATTAAACAAATATTCCACAGCATAAACAAATGTAACACATCTTAAAATAATACTTCACAACAAATGTATTTCGTGATCAAGGTGTTTTGGGTATTCTTTTTGTGGGTGCTCACACTAGATTACTTAAAACTCTGAGGAGTAACTGCAGTTGCTTCCTATGTGGCCACAAAATGAGTCCGTGCTGAGGATCTTCATTTGTGGTATACTGTGTGAGAGAGAACCAACCACTGTAGTGTTTTCCTAGCAAATTTTGTGAATACAATCTGATCCAAAAGGGAAAAAGTACCCACAGTTTTCAATTAGGATTTGTCTGAAGGCAGCAGAGAAGAAGGGTTTGGGAACAACAGCTAGGTACATAAAACCACAAACCCACTAAGACACTATATTGGAAGGTCAGCTTCCTGAAGACAGGGATCTAAAATTCCTGAAACACAAAATCACATGGTACACATCTGGAATGCTTAGCCAATGAAGCTCTGTCTTTTGTTTCTCTTTATTTGGTTTTGTTTTGAAGTCCTTAACTAAAGCATTCCAATGCAGCTATATGATTTCAATTTTATATTACTGGACAAAAGGCCAAGCTGAAGAGGCAAACAATAGCTATGCCTAGGGGCTGATAAAGCAGACAATAGCTGTTCATAGGCGCTGAGAGCAACGAGCAGAATTCACTACGAAGGGAGACTATAAAATGGTGGGAGCTTTTTTTGGTGTATTTGGTTGTTTGTTAGATAGTACTATTAATTAAGCAAATTAATTTTGGTGGTAATTCATTCATGGAACTTTATATTAAGGTGATTAATTTTCCTATAATAAATTTTAAAATAAAAATATTTTTCAATGTTACTTGTTATTAGGGAAGCTCACATATTAAAAAATAACAAGAAATATTACAACAGCCTAAGACAGCCCCTTTAGTATGGTTCAGTTTATGGATCAGTGTGGCTATCGTAGCAAACCGTAGCAAGTTACACCTTTGATTGTTCCACAGGAACCAGGCATTGGTCCCTTCCCTAGTGCACAATCTTGGTACCTTAGATAATGTTGCAAGGTTTCAGACATGCCCAATAGCTCCAGTCCCTTGCACTGCCTTCACTCATCCAACATAAATTGGGAAAAGTCTTCCTTAAATCAATCCACAGCCTTGTGATTATAGCTGCATTCAGGTATAATTTTTTCACCCATGTTTTCACCCGTGATTTTTTTTTTGTCAGGCCTTGGGAAAGGTACCACTCTCTGTGTGGCTCTTAGCACTCCAAAATCTTCAATACTCACATTCCAGAAATTGAGGAAGCTCTCTTACAGAGCCCCTGGCCTTAGGATGGCAGCTTCCGGTGCTGAAAACCTCAGCACATCAACATATCATCATCTGTGGAATAGAGCAAAATCAACACCAGAAAGAAGTTTATGACAAGAGCTGCATGCATCAAAAAAAAAAAAAAATGAAGAAATCAGGCACGAAAGCCTTAGAAGGTAAAGGAACTTTCTTTGGAGGCCCAACTCTCTGAGTTCAAACTTCAGAAGTAACAAAACAGCGACAGAAGACAACTGACTCCTCAGTGTTGTCCTCCGCCCTCCACACTTGCACTGTGGTGTGGTTACCTCTCTCCTCTAAACAATCAAAATAAATGGAACTAAAATTTTAAAGTCAAAAGAACTCAGATAACTTAGGCATGTGCCTCAAAGATTTAGAAAGTCCCACACCAAAGCACAAATTATTCGGATCAAAGAAATATAAATATCAATCAATAAAATGAGAACTCCAAGAGTAAAAGAGATATGACTCAAATGTGTAAAGTCAGAGATGAAACGTTGCAATTTATCTATTTCCACAGAAAGGTGAAATATCTGAAATATGAAAAGTCATGTGAAGTATCTGAAAATATTAGAAGAAACTGAAAAATTTCCCAGGACATAAAACTTACCAAGAATGACCCAAGAAAGCAAAGAAAATCTTTATAGACCAATAATGAGTTATGCAATTGACCCAAGGATTAAAAAAAAAAAATCTCTCACCTAAAATGTGGGGGCCTGATTGCTTTACTGAAAATTTCTATAAAACATTAACATCAAACTAATTTTAATTTCTATTAAAATATTCCACCAAACTATTTTGAGGAAGGCAGCATTTTCTTGATTGCAAAACAAGATGAGTTTCCACAAAAAACGAAGAAGGAAAGAAACTATCTTATATATGTATTCATAGCATTTATGAGCACAGACAGGACATTTTCTAACTAAATGTTATCAGAATGAATTTAATATCATATCCCAAAGATCGCACACCAAGATGAAGTGGAAGTCATCCCATACATGAATGTTTCAATATATGGTGATCAGTAAATTGTAATTCACCCATCAGCATAATGAAGGACAGAAACATGCCATTATTTCATAAATACTCACAAAGCATGCGCCAGCACCTACAAGCACTGTAAAAGCTAACAGTAGGGAATAATTTCCTGGTTGGCTTGATATTGATTTCTCTGCATCCTGCAGTCCAAGTGTGGTGTTTTCTGAAATGTCTTAAAGTGTTCTGGTGACAGGTAATTAATGGCAACAGGTAATTGACCCCTGGGACCTCAGTGATCAATAACTTATAGGAACCTATTCCATGCCTTGCACTCCAATTTTCATTTAATTACCATGTCTTCTAGGAGTAACATTGTCCACCGATTCTTTTTGAGCTTTTTAAAGTTGCATTTTGAAATTAATTTACTAATCAGTGCATTTCAATAAGGCACTGACTACCACTCTCTCTCCTTTATTCCTCTTCATACAACAGCAGAATAGGAAGTAATGGTCTTACCTAGCACTGGATTCTGCATTTTGTAATACCAATCTGCTAGGCAAGCTATACCCATTGTACAATAGTGGCGTAACTGCTACGGGGCAGTTAATCACATGATGATTAGAGTTGAGTCCTGCAGCGTGGGAAAGATTTTGTGCTTGGTACTATAACCCTTGTCAAAAGCCAATTGCTGCAGAGGTTATAGGCCCTAGGCTGGAGCCTGCTGTTGTTAATTTGCTAGATGATTACACTATCAACATGCCTTATAAATATTTGTTTATTCCAACAGACCTGGGCTGCTTTTAACCTTGGTCAGAGAAGCTTCAGTTTGGGGTGGGCAGAAGATATGGAGAGATACATAGCTGGTAGAAGTGCTGAGAAAAAAAAAAGACAGAATGTTCAGCTCTAAATGTGACAATTATATTCCTCCTACCTTGAGGCTCAGGGAACATCAGGAAAAGAAATTGGATGGAATGTAAGAGATGGAGAATGGGGAGTAATGTTGTGGAATGCTGTTTTCTGGACACTGCATGGCTGTCACAACCATGAACTACAACTAGTGTTACATGAAGAGTATCTGTATAAGATCACCTTAGCCATAATTCAGGATAGGTGGAATATGACGACAGTCAGCTCCCATCCCTTAATGAAGAGCTATTTGCAGTTGGTAGTTTCTGAGGAAGAAACAATTATTCCTTTTGAGGATGTAACCACTCACTGACAGGATTTCCACATTCCAGTGGATGGCCCCACACCTGTGCATGCATTCACCGCAGTAACTAGACTTGGTTAGCAAAAGAAAAAGAGAGATAAAGTTGGGAGGGAACACGAGGAAGGTATATGGGGGGATGTGACCGTATTTTATGTATGTATATACAGTCAATTAGGACTACAAATCCAATACAAATTCTCTACCAACTTGACAGACTTTGTCACAAAATAGGATATCAAAGGACAAATATGTGACAATAATACATTCAAACAACAATAATCATCAGAAATAAAACCACAATGAAATTCCTTATGTAGCCACTTGAATTTGTAAAATGAAAAAGACTGGAAAAGCCAACTATTGGTTTGATTGGGTAACAGTAGGCATACCCACATTTATGCCAGAATGCAGCTTTGTAAATTAGTGCATCTAGTATAGGGATGTCTTCTTAAATACAATGCATTAGAAGCCTGTGACCTGATATCTCTACTCATAGGAAAAATCCTTCAAAGTGCTGGTAACACCTCTAAGTCCTATCTAGGGTAGTGTGGTAGGTTGTGAAGAATATCTACATTAATAAACATACAACATGCAATATAT
>CABHPH010153466.1:0-40215 GCA_902168325.1 Peromyscus nudipes
CTGCTAATTAGAACCTGGACCAGGGAAATAACAGAGTCTAACCACGATGTGGCAGCTCTCATCCGGAGCTCATTTGTTTATCATTCATAACATTTTCTTGGGGGTTGATATCTGAACAATTGAGAAATTATAATTATTATGGCACACATTGCCAAATTGGTTTAGGTAATTACTATGTTGCCTTATGATTCTTCTGTTAATTATTAATCAGCAGCAGTGTCTTTCTCTAGATATATTTAGTAAATACACATATGTATGCAGTCATACATCTGAAGTATAATTAGCATTAACCAACTTGCTCAGATTTGAACTATTTTGAACATAATTTGAAGGTTGTATCTATATATCCATGAGATAATCACCTCAATTAATTCTCTATGAAAATTTCTCCTTATTTCTTTTTAATTTTTTCTTGTATACCATCACTAGGTAACAGAGAATCTATTATAGATTACTTTGCATTGATTGGCTTTTTACATAATTGAGTTCAGCATTATGTTCTTTTTTCCTGAAACCCAGCACAAAGATTTTAAGAAAAATATGTGAATTTACAGTTAATTTCTCATTATTTACAAACAGTATTACATAAAACAATTGTTTACTAATATATAAACTAATTGCCTACAGTTGGAAAATTTGGATATGATTTGTTTTACAACTTCTTAAGCATAACTCTCATGTATTAAACTGGAAATATTTAAAGAATTTTGTGAATAATTTGGACTTTCATTACGAACAGTTACTTAACCAACACCCTAAAAAGTTGAGTTAAAAAAAAAACCAATTATCTCTATTCCTTAGGATATTTTCTGGGACTTGATATAAGTAGACAGATAGGAAGCAGGAAGCAACTGTATAGATACAAGGAAGCCGGCATACCAACTGTGATTGACAGGTATGCCGGGGTCCTTAACAAAGGGTGGCTACACCTGTCTAGTGTGTCCCAGATAGTTATGCATCAGACGCTTAGCCATTTTCAGGACTACAAAAGCACATGAGAGAACTACAGAGATTCCTAAGGCAGTATGGGCAGGATCCTGAGAGCACTCCAGGAATAGGAGTCTACAGTGTGGAGAACCACCCCTGGCTGTCCAGTGCTTTACTAGAACCCAGAAAAGATACATAGTGAGGAGCAAGAACCATGATGTCAGACTACGAACTATACTTTAAGGGTAAGCCAAAAACGTGTGCAGGAGTCCACCTGACAAACCTCTTGAGGCTTCTGAAATCGATGTTTCGTGAGCCAGGACAAAACCCAGCATTTTAGTTATGACATGGAATCTGGAATCTGGAATACAAATGCTTTGTATTTATGATTTAAAATATTCAGCATGCTCCCCACCACTATGCATTTAAAGAAATAAGAGGATGTGGCAAAAAGTGATGCAATAGTTTAATAGGAAGATGCATTAATGAGTACGTCTTACTCTAAAAGACTCATTTTCTCTCTCACGAACAGATTAAGGAAAGAAAAATCTAGATAGCTGATGGATGATGGAGTTTTCTAACAATTAATTATTATGCCTTCAAAATCAAATCTGTACTTTAGAATGGGAAAGTTTAATATGTGGTTGGATTAACAAATCGTTGGTGTGTTTAGAATCAAACTCAATGTCGCCAAAGATTTGTGAAAGTGAGGACAGCTCAATAGCAAACATGCAACGTGAGGAGGCTGGAAAGGAAGATTACAAATGGGAGGAATGTAGAGTGGTGAGCTCATGCGCACTGGCCAAATCCTCTCGGGAGAAACCCGGGCCACAGAAGGGCATACTCAGAGCACAGTCAATACTCAGAGATGATGAGTGGATGTTTTCCCTGTCCGGTTACTTCTATTCATTCTGCAAAAGATGATTGTATTCTTGACTTCCTTCACTTGTGCCACTTTTTTTGTTTTCTACTTCTACAAGATCATGGTTGATTATTACTAATTGTAGTATATCTAGGCTCAGATTTCAATTACAAAAGAAATAAAAAATAAAAATAAATGAGGTCCATTCAAAGTCTTACAAGAGTTTGGAACTTGAAATTTTACTTTATCAAATTAAAACTGAACACAATATGGTTTGTAAGAAGTTCTCAAAACATCCCTACTAAAGAGAGTTTATTCATATTTTTGCACTTTTTCCCCGTTTTTGAGATTATAATATAACTACATTCTTACCTGTGGAAAACACTGGTCTTCTATCTACAATGAGAAATGGTCAGGTTGTTCTCTGTTTCTTCTACTGTACTGAAAGCCAATCAGCACCCCTGCAGCTGTAGGTTACTATGAGCCGGTCTGACATTGTAGAATAATACAGGAAATATGGAATTCAAATGGACAAAGAGGGTCGGACTGATGGGTCTAAACAGAAACAGAAAACAATGCCTGTGGAGAGAGCAGACTCGCTGTCCTCCGTTACCCTGACAGTGAATTAGCTTTTCATTTGAATGTTACTGTCTTTCCCAAGACTTTGATGCATTTTAAGTTGATGCCGGCGTGCATGTTATTAAAGCTAGGAATCATAAATTATTCCTTAAATCATTGAGTCTTGGGAAAACAGAAAGCCAGTGAATGACATTCCACTTGAATATTGATTTGGTTTCTGTGAAGCCTACACTGGTTCTGGCTTGTTTGGCTCCAGCAGGTCTAAATGCTTTCTAATTTGTTTGAAAATTGCGTGAAAATATCCCCATGGCCCTCTTGTAAAATATGACAGCCTGACATTTTCTTTAATTACAAGACCCAATCTGTTTAATAGCATAAAATTGGCCTCCAATTTGACAGGCCTCCCCTTTAAAATCAATGGTTAGACTCTAGGGCACCAGCTTGGTCATCAAGATCAATATCAGAAAAAATATAGCTTGTCAAGACCTCTCAGCCTTTTATTGATTCAAATGGGGAGCTGCTCACAGACAGAATAACAGTTAGTACTCAGATCCAACAAGATCAAGCTTCTTGCATGAGTTTCAGTTTGGAAGGATAAATCCGTGCTAGATGATACAAGCTTAATGAAATTACCCAAGACATGATAGTAGCAAATCTGTGAGTACCAGGCAAAATATGAACATACTTTAGCACACTTTCAAATATTTATCTGTTGTTTGAAATTTTCATGAATTATATATAATGTACCTAGATCATATCTGCTCCCCTGCTCTTACCCCCAACTCCATGGGACCCCCAACACATCCCCCCACCATCTTTCCATCTTTCTTTAATGTCCTATGTTTTAAAAAATAATTCTCAATATGCAAACAATACATCAAAAATGTTAACTTTGTGCCATTAAAGAGAAAGAACAAACCCAACCACTGAAATTCCTCTGGAAATTTTTCTCACTGCTATTCCACAAGGGAGTTCGCTGCGAAAAGAAGGATGAAGTTACAAGGAAACTGTTTATTCTTTTTTTTTTTTTTCCTAGTACAGTGCTGAAGGAGCACACTGCTGCCCTGGCAATTAAACTGGGACAGGCCTTGATTTTCCTGCTGAGCTCTTTGAAGAGTTAAGCTGGTCTCTCATGGCATTTGTCTAACTCTAAGGAAAGAGCACCCATCTGTCAGTCAATAGCACTTCATGCTCCACTTCATCAGGGCATGAGGCAGGAATCATGGTTGCCTCACCTTTACTTCTAGCATGAATACTAACAAGGAGGAATGCAGGTAAATCAAAGAGAACTAAAAATGAAGCCGGACCCACAAAGTACTTCTATCTATAAAATAATTACAAATCAAAAAGAAGAACTTTATTCTTTTTCAAACATTGGGTACTTACCACCACTGAAAAGAACATGTACAGTGATCAGTGGTGAGATGTTTATTTTGCTACAATTAATTTTATGTGCAGAAAAAGTGAATTTTATATTTTGAAGAGATATATCTGAACAATCCATGCTCTGTGATAACTTGAAAACAATTTGCAATAACTCATGAATTTCATTTAACAATCCACCAAGTACCTCATTGTCAGCTGTGATGTTAGGCACTGTATTCCCTTTACCTCATTTATGTACACATGTGTTTTATAATTGCTCTGTATTATGTGCATTACTTGATCCGTGGCTGTATTTGTTTGTACAACAAACCAGAATGTAAAATTCTATAAAGAAAAGAAACAAATCTGGGATTTGACAAGTTAATTCTCCAACCCAATTTGAAGAGAAACTTAATGTCTTACATCCAGCCACTCAAATGCCATTTTCCAACTGAGATTCTGAGCTGTATACAGTTTTTTCTGTCTTAGAGACCAAAGGGAAGGCTTTTCTCTTACTACTGTGCCATGAGCTTCTAAATCAAACTTTGAATAAAATTTCAACATTTCCATGAGGTGCATAAACTTTTGGCTTTTTAAACACATTATTGTTTTTACAGGTAACTGTCAAAGATTATAAGCCATTGAGGACAGGCAGAATCGGCAAGCTTTCTCTTGTCCACTAAGGAAGGTTAAGTATCTAAAAATACTCACATTGCTGTGGAATCTTTAAGTTGCCAATTTACAAGGAAGAAGTGGTTTTTCTCCTCCATTATCTTGCAGACAGCCTGAATTTGGGGTCATTTTTAATACAGTATATCAATGAAATAGACTTAGAATTCCTTTCCTATTTTCATAAATTTGAGGCACCAATAATTCAGAAACTTTACTAAGTCTCAAATCCTTTCTCTTCATTCAATTAAAATTTTATAGACCACCAACTTTCCTCGCTAGTTTGGCTGTGACATATGTGGCTGAGCAGTCTCCAGTTTGGAGAAACACTAGGAACAGAGAATATTTCCCCCAGTCTTTTCAATGTTACAGACTGATTTATTTGTATATTTACTTCCTCACACTTCAGCAAAAGAGACACAGCCTGGCGGAGGCACTGGATTGCTTCCTGTGATTTGTTTTGCTTCCAAAGGAGGGTACCAGCTTGCTGCTGAAGGTATGTCTTCACTGTGTTACAGTTATGATGGATCACCTGAATCACATCCCCAGTGAATTCATTAACATGTATACCTAGGAGGTTACTGGGTGGAAATGGAAAAATTAAATGACTCAAGAATTTTAGCTCAGATCTTTGGGTTGATGGAACTAAAACAACCAGTGTAGAGGAATCTATTTTTCTCTTGCTCTTTTGCACTAGGCCAAGTTTTCTACTTGGTTAAGTAAAATATGATCACAGCAGAAGTCAAAGTGACCTTCAGTTCTCTGTATGTCTGGGTAAAGGCTTTCTATATCATGCAACAGACAGTGTCACACTATAGTCCCCAAAGACAAAACTGAATCACACTCAGAGTCTGATAATATGAAAGGATCAAAATCCTTAAAATCTAAACTGCATTAAACTGAATTTGTGAATGGACAAAATCCCACAAATTATGGAAAAGTTATTTTAAAATTATTTAGAAGCCATATACTTGGATTTTTCAAAGTAGTTACAATTGATAAGGACAAAACTAGAAACCAACACTTTCTAGACTATTTTACATAATAGAATAGTAGTAACAGGTATTTTTGTAAGCATATATAGTCTGTTGTGACAATTTTGTGGGTATAATACTTACTAACAAAGTAACACATTCATGTTA
Source organism: Peromyscus nudipes (assembly GCA_902168325.1). Lineage (NCBI taxonomy): Eukaryota > Metazoa > Chordata > Mammalia > Rodentia > Cricetidae > Peromyscus > Peromyscus nudipes. The sequence goes on from CABHPH010153466.1 coordinate 5,545, forward strand.
GGTCAAAACTAAAAGCATATAAATGTATGTCGCTATGGCTAGTAACTAATTGTGCTCACACCTAATAACTGTGGTTATGTGAAAGGCCACAGCAGACAAGCTGTGTTTGAGGCTATCAGTCCATATTCCATCCTGGTCTCTGCACTGTCCGGGTCTCTGTATTGTCCAAAGAGCTCAGATATCCAAATATGTCTTTTTTTCATCCATGGAGACACACAAATATGATATCTTTCCATATTTTAAGGAAGTTCTTTTCTTATAAGTGCACAGATGAAGGTTTGAGCAATTCATATCCAGGGGGTCAAATCTGCAAACAAGGCTAAGAACAGAAATGGCTTTCTGAAGTCTGCCTGCAGCTCATACCTCTATTGAAATTAGACTAATGTATAGAAGACAAACCTTTTTAAAAGGAAAATGCTGAACTCTATGCCAGGAAATGGCTCAGCAGGTGAAGGTGCTTGCCATGTAAGCCATGAAATCTGATTGCCATCCTGGAGTCCAGGTTGAAGTAGAAGGAGAGAAGTGACTCACAAAGTTGTCCTCTGACCTTACGTGTGACAATGACATCCCTGAACACACATGTCACACATGTGCCTCCCCCCCACACACACACACTAGAAAGAGCATCATATTTATATAGACACACTAATTTGTTAATAATAAAAAAGTTTAAGTACCTAACTAAATCTACATAGTGGAACTGCATCCAAGATTGAAAAACAACAAACAGCAACAACAATAAAAGAGAAACAAAAGTAAATAAACAAATAAGTAAAGGAATCTATCTTATAAAAATTTACCCTGAGGATAAATACAGGTAGTTTAGACCTTAGAAGTTAGCCAACTCTCTTGGTCATTAACTAGTGTTTTATGGAGTCTTATATTATGATACATAATGGTTTTATTTTATTTCTTTTAGAGCATGGGTCCTCTCACAGGAAAAAAAACCAAATAAACGTAATTTCATTTTCTCCATTGGTATAGAAGCAGGTAATATGTACCAATGTGAGTGTCCCTAATAAGTTGGACGTCTGAGCAGGATTTCTATCCTGATGGGTAAATGGAAATACAACCATCATGCACCTGTGTACAGGCACAAGTCTGTATGGAAGAGCCAGTGACAGTACAAGTCTCATCACGTGTCTGTCTCTTCCCTGCACACACTATTTTTGGGCAGTCAGCAACTGAGTAGGCGTCATCAGACAAATGTGACTTCAGTTAAAGATCTTGTAACCTCCCAAACTGGGACAGCACCAGTGAAGACCAAGGAGTCATTTTAAAACTCTCATTCTCATCACGACTTCCTGTCTGTCAGATCACTTCCTAGAGTTCCCTTGCCAGCATCCTTACACTGCTTTCTCCTCGTGGAGATTGGAATTTGGGAAAGCTCAGCATCAGGTTTCTGACATTCGGGGTTTTTATTTTTAATACTGTAATTATGAAGAAACTTAGACTTTGGGGATTATAGACATTGGGGATTTTAATCTCTCAGGGTTTGAGCCACTGGATTACATCATCTGAGGTTGAATCTTTGGGGAACAGGACCATGCTTACTGCAAAGGAGAGCCATCTTTTTGAAGCAGCTTAGTGATGCTCTCTCAGCAAGATAGTCCTCATTGGATGGCAGGAAATCTGATTAAAGTCTCAGCACCAAAATATTAACTATCAAAGAGAGGGTGGGACAACAAGACACACAGTGGGTAGAGTGGCTGCTGCTAAACCTGGCAACCTGAGTTAAATCACAGACCAAGCTGATGGGGGATATTCGATCACACTGTAAACCCCAAGTCTGCATTTGCATTAATTAAATAAAATTAACCTTGGGTCAGGAGGCTGCATTGGAAACTAGTTAACAGAAAGTAATCATAGAGATTCAGAGGGCATCCGGGAGAGATAGAGAGGCACGGGAAGTAGTAGGGTGGGGTGTGGAGTGACACAGCTTTTCATGGTTTGGCAGAGTGGAAGTACGGGTCTTCCGATGCCAGCAAGAAGAGAGGGTTAGCTAGTTGCTGCTCAGCCTCTCTGAGCGTGCAGGTTTTCACCTCAGCCTTTGAATCTCACGACTCTCATAATTCGAACGATAGAGGTTTAGTGAAAGCCACCTTCAGCAGCAGGGGCAGGGCTGCTGCTTGCGGGAACAGAATTCTCACCAGGCTGCTGCCAGAGCGGCCAGGCTGCCGCTAGATCAACAGACTTGTACAGTGGAGTCGCAGTTGCTGAGACAGCAGTGGAATAAGGCACAGCCACTGTGCCGAAGTAAAACAACACCAGTGATGGAATGCGAGACTTGACTCTAGTAAGTTACCCTCTGAGCTCTGTGAACACCATAGTGAGTGCATGCACTCTGGTGCACACGTGTACACACATAGGCACGCACAAGTACACAAACACACAAATACACAAACATATGAAATGCATGTAAAAGGTTTAGGACTGAACTTGCATCAAAGCATATTATCAAACTATTTTCCATACTCAAAGCCTGAGTTTAAAATTTCATTGAATCCACTGGAGTCAGGTTTAGAAAAATAACTAGAAAGCATTAATTATCCTCAACATAAAGATTTCTTTCCATGAAGCTTGAAATTCTTTTTAATTAATGTATTTGAAGAACGGTATCTTTATTCTTCAATAATATATATTAAAATTATATCTATAATTTTGATCAGATTCATTTTCTTGCATAGTGGAGGACGTTACAGAGAGAGAGGTGTGGGAAGATGCACTGGACACCTTCTTTCCTAGAGGGCTCTGAATACCCAGATGGAGACAGAGAGTGTGTGAGGAATTTAGGGTACTAACAACCTATAAAACAAATTTCCTGTGCTGGGTTGAACCCCTCTCTTTTTTAATGCTCAGAACAACTGCCAATTAGCTTCAAGTTATCTGATGTGCCATAACATTCAACATATCAGAAGGATGGAAAAATGAGATTTTGTGTGTAGACAGGCATTCACATCCCAAAAAATCCTCAGGGCCTACCTGAAGGCTTTGCTTAGCTGAAAGAATAAACTGAGACAGCACATGTGTACACAGTGATGTGTTTATTAGAAACTATGTTGTTATGAAAGGTGGCTGCACAGACCACATGAAGGAAGGTGGTGATGTGGTAGTGCCCTCAACACAAGCCTGGTTGTGTGGCTCCTATTTTCACATCCTCAACATCACTTCTGCAAATCCGGATGCCATCAGCAGGCAGAGTGGCTCAGTACCAAAGTGAATCAGGAGCACTGAGGAGCACTTCCCAGGCTCTGTGAGCACCCACTTGCAACCCTGGAATTTTTAAACTGAAGACAGGGAGGAGCTCACTAGTGATTAATGCTACTTCTCTGAACTTTGAGGATGGTTTGGGTTAACTTATCTACTTTTTCCTTCTGCTTTAATGCATGTGTCATGTCCTATCTTTGGTAGGTCACAAGCTGGATATAATTATGTTGTTCCTTAATCATTTGCTCTAATTTGCATTAAATTGCTTTGAAGATAAATGTATCTCAAATTTGTAATACTAATTAATAATTGTACAGTGATCTGCTTCAAGTCATGTGCTTCATTTCTAAGTTTAGCATATTATATTGTAACATCCTGTGTTCAAAGGCTTTCTAACAGAGATTTAAAGAGACTAGTGCTTAGGAACTGATGAAGACACCAGCCTATTTCAACAAAGACATCTTTGGTAAATGCATTCTTAGCATTTAAGAATTAAGTCCCTGCTGAAATCAGGAAGAATCTGGAAGACACATTGAAGGGGCTCTTCCATGCCCAAGCATGGCAAACACAGGCCCAAGCATGGGAAACATCGCAGACAAGTTTTGCCTTTTACCCCCTTTCCTCCCCCTTGCTAAAAAAACATAACATTCCTGGAGCTAGACCCCAAGGTCCATTCCCTTATTTGACCACTGCTTCCTCCTGAGGCTGACTACCAAGGTCTAGCTATCAAAGTATCAAACAATCAAAATCCCCTTTTTGGTCACCTTCATTAACATGACCAATCAAAATTCAACATGGCAGACATTCCTCTGGCAAATCTGAAGTCCTGTAAGCATGCAGGTGGCGCGATTGAGAGTCCTAAGGAGCACCAACTTTAAGATGAAGTTGTATGGGACCTAGTACCTTTAGTCTAAATAGACATGCTAATACTGTGTGTTGGAGCTTTATGTATTCAATAGATCTCTACAACAATGCCCCTTATACTAGGGAACTCATAACTTTGTGTTAGCACCATGGAGGATACAATGCTTTGCAACTTGAGAGAAAATAGTTCTACTAGCCATGTGATGATGTTCTTTACTAGTATTGATTAAACTCTCCAGAGATCTCTCCATTGTGCAATTTATTTTTGTTATTGCACTTTATTTGACCCTGGACTGCTGCTATGAACAATAGAATATGCATTTTGAGAGTAAGAAAGTTCCATGGATTAGAGTGACTGACAAAACATATCCAGTTAGAAATTTGTGCTCTTTTTGTCATTGATTTATGCTGGGACCTCTATACTTGACATTATACTTCAAACAGAACTTTAAAGATAAGCATTAAACTTATGTGCTGTTAACACCCTTAGTGGACACTTGTAAGTCAATCAGTGTTAAAGTATTTGTAAATAGAAGCAAAAAAAAAAAAAAAGAAAAAAGAAAAAAAATTCAACAGTCATCCCAACACAGGGTTTCCCTTTTTACCTTTATAAACTATCATTTGCCTATGGGCCACGTCTGTCTCCTCTCTCTCCAGAGGCAGTCCTTTGTCCTTCTGGGACAAATGTCCCTTCTCCTTCTCCTTTCCCCCTTTCTCCCCTCTCTCTTGTGATCTGTTTCCTGTCTTTTTCCCTCATCCCTGCCCTCTGTCCCTCTGGAGTGAATAAATGTCTATTGTGCTAAGAACTTGGTCTTGGGGTGTCTTGAGCTGACTCTGAGGTCCCTTTACATGCATGGCAAAAATATATATTTAATAACATTGGATGCAAAGAAATAGTATGTTTCATGTCAATGAAAAAAATTAACTTATCACTATTTTTTTTTTTGGTTTTTCGAGACAGGGTTTCTCTGTATAGCTTTGCGCCTTTCCTGGAACTCACTTGGTAGCCCAGGCTGGCCTCGAACTCACAGAGATCTGCCTGGCTCTGCCTCCCGAGTGCTGGGATTAAAGGCGTGCGCCACCACCGCCTGGCTTAACTTATCACTATTAACAATGATTTATTTATATAATTTTGTATTTTAGGAGTCATGAAATTTTCTGACAACTTTTTCTGTCTTCTATAGAAATTATTTGTACTTAAGGCATCAGATATATTGTATGTACCTTGATATAAACATAGAAGCATATGGAGTGCTATATAGCTTATTCTCAAAGATAACCAGATATTGCATAAGCTACATTACAGCAAATACTAAACAAAAAGTATCCATGTGAATTTTGATAGTATTCTCAAGAATATTTATTCTCTACATCACTTAGAAATCTCCCTATTTTTTTAAAAAAAACTACAGTCTAGTTTCATGTCCAAATGTTCATTTCATTTTGAAAACCTCAACAACAATGGATTAAATCCAACCTTTCTTTCTTGCTTTCTCTTTCTTTCTTTCTTTCTTTCTTTCTTTCTTTCTTTCTTTCTTTTCTCTCTCTTTTTCTGTATTTCTTTCTTCCTTTCTATATCTATCTACCTATCTACCTACCTATCTATCTATGTATCTATGTATCTATGTATCTATCTATCTATCTATCTATCTATCTATCTATCTATCATCTATCTATCTATCTATATTGCTCTATCGATCTATCATCTATCTATCATCTGTTCATGCATCTTCCTTCTTTTCTTCCTTCCTTCTTTCCTTTATTCCTTCCTTCTTTCCTTCCTTCCTATTTTTTGGGGGGATGCACTTCTCTGAAAAGACCAAACATAAGAGTACCAGTTCAAAGGCACAGAAAATACATGCAACAAAATCATAGAAGGAAACTTTCTTAATCTAAAGAAGGACATGCCTATGAAGATACACAAGAAGCTTGCAGAACATCAAATAGACTAGACCCCAAGAAAAGGTCCCCTTGCCACATAATAATCAAACCACTAAACACACAGAATAAAGAAAGAATATTAAGAGCTTCAAAGGAAAAAGGCCAAGTAACATGTAAAGGCAGACCCATCAGAATAACACCCATCTTCTCAATGGAGACTAAAAGCCAGAAGGTCCTGGACGGACACTATGCAGACACTAAGAGACCATGGATGCCAGCTCAGATTTCTATACCCAGCAAAACTTTCAGTCACCATAGACGGAATAAACAAGATATTCCATGAAAAAGTCAGATTTAAGCAATACCTATCCACAAATCCAGCCCTACAGAAAGGACTAAAAAGAAAACCCCAACTGAAGGAAGTTAGATCCACCCATGAAAATACAGGCAATAGTCTCACACCAGCAAATCCCAAAGAAGCAAATACAGGATTATTAATGGTAATTGACTGAAATGACTTTCACATACCAGAATACTTACCCATTTTACTTGTACTATTCAATCATTGTCAACATGTTATTAGGGTTAATGATGTTACCACCATCTAATTTTGGAAATGTTTCACTTTAAACAGAAAGTGTTATGGCTTTAGTAATTTAATTACTAAGTTATGGAATTCAAACTCTTCACTGATTGTTTCCATGGAGGCTCTGTATTATAAACTCCTTCCACCTGTCAGCATTTAGCCATTGTCTCCTTGTTTTCTGAGAATATATCTAGTGCTAACCTGAAGTATTTTGTTATCTAAATTGAATTTCAGTGCCTGGATACACTATCTCTTTTCTGCACCCCCTTTCTGTGTATGCAATGCATATCTGTGTGTCTTCTAGTTTTGTCACTCATGTGGAATATGAACCATTAATGAACTTGTATAATGATAGTTCTCACTCCATGTTTCTCTGCTTCTAACCTGAAAATTCACCATTGTTCCTTATGTCTGTGATTTTCTTATTGTTTTTATGGGTTTGTGTGTGTGTGTGTGTGTGTGTGTGTGTGTGTGTGTGCGCGCGCGCGCGCGCGCGCGCGCGCGCGCGCATACATGTTATTTATGTGATTAGCATTCCCCTGGAAAAAATTTTTAATTGTTTTCCCTATAACTCAAACCATTGCCATATCTATTGCTGTTACCTTTCATCCGAAGCTATGGAATTTGTTCTGTAAACTGACTTCATAGCAGGCATATGGGGGTCAGCATAGTTTCATTCTGAACCAGCAATTATTCATTAGTCTCCATTGAGCAACTTGTTGTATATGTCTACCACTTTTCTCAAGAGACATCAATTTTCAGGGAAGTTTCCGTTTTCTCCTCTGGCTTGCTCCAGACACAGCATGTCAGCTGGAGGTTAATAGCTGCTGCAATCTTCTTCCCTCAGGGTTTGCTTTGGGCTTGCTCACAGAATAAGGCTGATTTTGTCACCGTCCTCTGTGGTGGTCTGCTTCTCTGTGCTTTCCTTAAATTTTTGACCTAGCTCTAAGCTTAACTCAGCTGATGGCCGCCTTAGGCAGTGGGGATGTTGTCATCAGTGGAGATGGTGGAGTGCTTGCTGCTGTCCTAGCAAATAGCTTCTTCACTTCATCCGAGCTCAATCCAATCAAAAGGCCACCATCATATACAACTAGAGAATCACCAAGAATTGGCAAGTTAAGAAAGTATCAGGTGTAGCCTGTAGGTCTTGCTCCTCATAGATCTACTGTTGTGATTCGTTTTCTCCTACTCTGCATACCTGCTGAGTTTTGGCACCAACAAGATGGAGAGAAATAGGACAGGAAACGTTCTAATTAAAGGCGGCATCCAACCAAACAGTGTTTGCCAGTCATGACGGGGCTATTGCACACACAGACTCACAGACTTGTGAGTGCTTGCACAAGACCTGTAAAGATCAGGCCGTGAAAAATCCCAGCATGGATACAGGGGCCTTACAAAGTCCCACACGTGGTGTCAACATCTGTGTGTCAAACTGTCACTTGAAAATTAATTCCTCCTACCTCAAATATTGAGTGGTGCTTTCTTTCTTTTGTTCTGAATTTGTATCTATTTGGTACTTCTTAAACAATTCATCATTTGAAGTCCTTGTTCAACCTCAATTTTAACATCACACCATCTTTGATTCTTAATATACACATGTTCTACTTTATGTCAGGGAGGGGTTGAGTCAGTACCTCAGGCTGTCCTTGAACCCCTGAAAATAGCTACCAGAGGGTTAGGACTGCAGGTCTGAGACTCCATGACTATCTTGCTCTATGTCTTTAATCTCACTGAGTTGTGTCCCCCAGATTTCATTTTCTTTTGAATTTTACTAACGCTACCTTTCAAGGCCCAGAAAGTATCTGCTAGCATGGGAACACTATTCTTATAACACTTATTTTCCTCGCGTGTGTGTGCTTGTGTATGTGTGTGTGACTGTATGTGTGTGTTTGTGTGTGCATGTATGTCTATGTGTGCTCGCACATGCACATGTGTATATGTGTGCATACATAAACATGTATTCATGTGTGTATGTATGCATGGCTGTAGATGTCTGTATGTGCATGTATGTATGCTCATGTGTGGTGTCTGTGTGCATGTGTTTGTGTGTGCATGCATGTACATGTATGTTTATGGCTTGTATCTGTGTATGTGTGTGTGTGCATGTGAGTGTGTGCATGTGTGTGTGTATGTATGTATGCATGTGTATATCTCTTTGACTCTTTGTGTGGGGATGTGTTCCATGGCACAGATGCAGAGGTCAGGTCTTTCCTTCAGCCACTTAAGTCGTCAGGCTTGGCAGCAAGCGCCTTTACCCACTGATCCATCTCTCCAGCCTACAGAAATTCTATTTTTATTTAGAAAGTGACGTCATTGTTCTGTTTGGTCTTCTAGCCTGCTCATTCCCTTTTGCTAAGTAGATAGCTATGGCTATATAGACTATTCACTTCCGATGGACTGAAAGTGACAGCCACATATGAAAGTTATTACTGAGGGTCATTTTCACCACACTTTTAAGTTTCTAAATTTGACATTTCAGGATGCTCCTTCCTGTCCTTATTAAGAAATAAGGCAACAAAGGAAGTTAACCCATCAGCTCTGAGCCCAAACCGTGCAAACGCTTGGAAGCAGCAGTAGCATTGATCCACTTTGCAAAGTCGCAGCGTGGGTGGGGATTTCCACACCATCTATTTGTGCTTCTCTCACCTGCCGTTTCCCTGGTCTGAGTAAATCTTCAGAGCAGATGGTAGGAGATTATCAATGAAAGGCGTTGTTAGCCTCAGTGTGAATTCACCATCCTCAGTCAACACCACTACCTAACCACCTGCTCATTTAGTACTTTCTAAACAACCTTTTGGGAAAAAACAGTTAAATTCTTCCTTCTTGTGGAGTGAAAAAAAAAGAGTTTATTTATGCTTCTGATGCAGCAGCAGGGTATATAGTATGTGTAAAACATGAATTTCATTTTTAATAAACTCTTATTATTTTCTCCAGTTTTGTATTTCATGTCTGCACAGAAAATTTTGAGAAAAATCACAAATTCAATCCTACCTCACTGGACCTGAGGTAGTTAGAAAATACATAAATGCTGTAAAAAAATTACAATATTAAAATGTTACTTTAAACATTGTATTTACTATGAATGATATTTTTGTCACTAGATGTTATCATTCCAGTGTATTAAGAATATCATTTAGGTCAATCTGGTTTTATTATAATTGACAAATTATTAAGGCAAAAAATCCTTTGAAAATTTCTCCTTTAAATCCTTCATCAAATAAATTAAGAAATTGAGAGTTAGAAATGTTAATCTAACTGGTGGAATAATACAAATATTTCTTCATGGAAAAAATGTTCTATTTTAATAAAATAGGGTTTTGTATTTTAAAGTATGATTATGTCACAAATCAAATAGTTTTATTTTTCAAATATAGTTTTATGTAATATTAAAGTGAAAAATTAGCTATATATTTGGGCAGAGAGCTATGAACACCTGTGTTTATAAAGTTAGTAAGCAGGTACTTGGTGCATATTCTAAGACCAAGTAGAACATCACATCTGGAATGTCAAAAAAGAAGTTAATCTATGGTAATAATCACATATATATGTTGTAGAATATTATTAACTATATGGAGATGTGTTGCATTTGTTTATGGTATAGAATATTACTTTAACTGTGTAAATGTGTCTTGCTTTTGTTTTGCTGCATTTGTTTATTATATAAAGATGCATTGCATTTGTTTCACCTTGCCTGCCTAAGGCACTTGCTCAGTCTAATAAAGACCTGAACGTCCAATCGCTGGGCAGAGAAAGGATAGGCGGGGCTGGTTGGCAGAGAATAAATAGAGGAGAGATCTAGGCTTGAGAGGAAGGCAAAAGAGAGCAAGAAGGAGAGGGATGTGCCTGGGGCCAGAAGCCAGGCGTCCACCAGCCAGCAGACAGAAGAAGCAGTGAAAATAGAATATACTGAAGAAAGAAAAGTAAAAATCCCCAAGGCAAAAGGTAGATAAAAAGAAACAGGTTAATTTAAGTTAAAAGAGCTAGCCAGAAATGTGCCTAAGCTAGGCCAAGCATTCAAAACAATAAGTTTCTGTGTCATAATTAGGGAGCTGGTTGGTGTCCCAAAATGAAAAGCCTGGTATATATGTAGATGATATCAAATTATTAATATTATTGACAGTATAACTTTAATGAGCCTAATCAAAGTTAGAAAACCTTCACAAAGCCAATATTTCTTCAGTGACTAAAACAGAATATATCTAAATACGAAAATTGGTAATATGAAATATTTTTTGTGGTAAAGAGAGACAATCTGTAGGAAATTGTTGTGTTACATCTCTGAATGGCTGGATTGGGACTCTACCATGTGATCCTTTTGAATAGTGTGTCTTTATCTACTACAGGAGACATGAAACCTCAGTAAGTTCTCTACTTCCTTCTCACCCAACATCCTTCCAAAAGAATTATGCAGCATGAATTTTAAAATTCCTTAATTTAAAGCTCTTCCTTCCTTATTAATCTATCTCAGTGATCTTTGTAGGGCTCACCCAAGGCATATTTCTGCTAACCTGGTGGCTTTGGGGTGACCTTGTGTTTATCCACTTAACCATGGACAGTGAGCATCTTGGAAGTATGTGGCCAATTCATTTTTTAGTCACACAAGTGTATTAAGTTCTTACAAAAACAGAAGAAGGCTCACCACACTTGCTTCATGGTCACAAGAGAAGCATTTGTGCTCATTCACTGCTATTTCACATTTCTTAAACCAGAGAAGTCTTTTCTATTTTCCATTTAAAAACAAGGAAAGCAGTGTCCATCTCTCCCGCAATTTTCTGAAATTAAATACATTCAATATTTTGTCCAACATTTGTTAAGTATCCAATAGTGAGAGTTGCAATTTTTCTAATTTATTTTTAAAAGTATTTTCTGTTTCTTGTGATGTTCTGATACATATGTATCATTATCCTTGTTCTTATTTTCCATCCACACCCACATTCCCCCTCCCTGTCTGGCTGGTGCTCTTCTTCCAGGCAAATGCTCATCTGCCTTCCTGACACCTACCTTCCATGGCCCTGGATTACTCCACTTCCACCCTGCTGGCAGACCTCCTCTGTAGATGAAACCAACCGTCTTATAAATAAGAAACACAGAACCACTGCAAAGAAGAAAGCCAAGGGGTCAGAGCTAAGAGCTAAAACCTTACCCTTCCTCCTGCAGTGGTCCTACCTCTCCGAAGGAGCTGCTACTTCCTCTGTTAAAGTCTTTATATAGTCTCTGTTCTGCCTTCTCATTGGTTGTAAACCCAACCACAGGACTGCCTGATCACGGCCTGTTTGTATAGACCTCCAGGTGTTCAATGGTTGGTATTGAGATTAAAGGCATGTGTATCCAATGCTGGCTGTATCCCTGAACACACAGAGACTTACCTAGCTCTGTCTACCAAGTGCTGTGATCACAAGCGTACACCACCACTGCCCTGCTTTCCTATGGCTTGATAATAGCTCTGACCCCCAGGCAACTTTATTTATTAACATACAATTAACATTTTAGTACAAAAGAAAAATATCACCATACTCCTCCTTCCCTTTCTCAGTCTCCCTTAAACTTTCATGTGTCTAACACACATACAGACACACACACACACACACATACACACACACATGCATAATTTTACATCTCTGTTCTGCATATGAGGGGGGAGTGCTAACTTCAATTTGAAAGGCAAAGTATTCAAAAAGAAAAGAAACCCAGTGTTTACTTTTTAATTTAAATGTAGCAAAATACCATTATACTATTATAAACAAAGGAATGGTAAAAACCAAAATGAGTAGTAGAAGAGCACCTGTCAGTAGTGAAACTTTACAAGTCTGTAATCACACACTTGAGCAGACATTGCATACCAAGCCAAGATGAGTGCAGGAAAAGCAGCTGTCCCATTCAAAACTGTGTTGAGATTTGTGGAAGCCAAGTGTAAGAAAACAATTCATTCAGTTATGTTTTTACCCATTTGTTGGAAATGCTAAGAAATACTATAAGATCTTTCCCAAGCGACTGCATTTGTTAAATGCTGTCCTTAAACATTTAGGAAACATACATGAAGAGAGAGTCACCCCAGTGACTGCAGAGCCAACTGTGAGTGGCCTTGGACCTAATATGACTTGCAAGTGCCACCGCTGCTCACACTTTCTAGAACTCAGTATTTCCATGGATGCACTGTGGTTTGCTGATTGAATTAGTCCTAGTGTGCATCAGAAGTAATAATGGGTCTAAGAGCATGTTGCTCTACCAGAATCTATTTGGAATTGAGACTTTGAAGACTCTTAAGAAGCAAATGATCACATGATTAAAGCAAATGTATTCAATCAGAATTAGGGAAAATTCATAGAAAAATGGAGGAAGGCTCCATTGAGAAAAATGAGAAATGTTACCATCGAGTTTTACAGAATGACAATAAAATTGTCCTGAAGCTGAGTAAAGAGCACAGAGATAGTCCAGAATATGTACATGATACGAAATTTGATGTTATAGAAAAAAAACCTGGTGAAACTTTTGACTTGGAAGACTCAGAAATTGACACATTTGGTGAAGAAATGGCATCTTCTATAGATGCAAAACTATATAGAATTTATTAATATTTAATTTGAGAAATACACTGCCAAAATTTATACCCACTATTTTAAAATCACATTTTAAATTTATTTATATTTTTATGTTTTTGTGTGTTATAAAAAACAGGTGGAGGTCACAGGACAACTTTTGGGAATCAGTCCATTCCTTCTAGTATGTGTCCCTGGGATCCAAATAAGTTCTTTGGAGTTGAAAGTGAGTTCCTTTATGCATTGAGTCTTCTTTCTAGCTCATGGATTTTGTTTAGTGAGACAAAATATCACTATGTATATAATCTAGGCTGGCTACAAATTCATAATCTTATTTTCTCAATGTCCTTAGCTCCCTAGTGTTGTCATGACAGGTGTGTGCCACCATGCTGTGTAGCACAGTAAATTACTATGTTGTGGAATATTATTTTAACTAGGCAAAGGTGTGTTACATTTGTTTATGCTGTGGCATATTACTTTAACTGTGTAAAGGTGTGTTACTTTTGTTTATGCTACATTTGTTTAATGATGTAAGGATGTGTTACACTTGCTCATGCTGCATTTATTAATTATGTAAAGATATGTTGCATTTGTTTCACCTTGCCTGCCTAAGGCATCTGATTGGTCTAATAAAGAGCTGAACGGCCAATGGCTAGGCAGTAGAGGGGTAGGCAGAGAGAATAAACAGAAGGAGGAAGGAGAGAGAAAAGAATGAGAGACATGTCAGGAAAAGAAGCCAGGAAGCTGACAATCAGCCAGACATAGAGACAGTAAGAAAGTAAGAAAAAAAAAAAAGCCCTGAGGTAAAATGTAGATAAAAAGAAACAGGTTAATTTAAGTCAAAAGAGCTAGCAAGAAAAGAGTTAAGCTAGGCTAAGCATTCAAAACCAATAATAAGTCTCTGTTTCATGATTTGGGAGCTGCTTGTTGGTCTAAAAGAAAAATCTAGTACATTACTACATGCTAAAATTTATAAAATTCTTGTTTAAATGTTGTAATCCTGTTTTTTTTATAAAATACAAAAACTGCATAATTTTGTTCTATAGCATTTTACATAAAGAACATTTTTTTAGGTATCATGCATGGCTCATCTAAATAGTAAATAAAATTCAATCTATTACTGAAACAACAAGATAAATGTGCTATTCATTTTTATGTGCTGTGATAAAACATTATGACTAAGATAACTTAAGGAAGAGTGAGATTATTTTTGCTTCAAGTTCCAGAGGGTTAGGATTTATCATGTCAGAGAAGCATGGCAGTATCCACAATGGTTGAGCAAGACTCTTAGAACTCACATCCCCAGTTACAAGTGCTAAGCAGAGAGAATGACCTGGAAGTGACTTAAAGCCTTTACCCTCAAAGTAATGTGCTTCCTGCATCAAGATTGTATGGCCCAAACCTCCCCAAACAGCACCAACTGGGCTCCAAATGTATGATGAGACACTTGTCATCCAAATCATCAGAACATATAAAAGTGGTCTGGTGAAGTTAGTGAAGAGGAAATAGGAGATGTACAGTTAATCAAGGGAAAAAATGACCAAATGAGAGAGCATTTGAAGACAAAGCTTCTCAATACATAATTTGATGGTTTTAGCCCAATATTTACAATCACAATGAGAGTGACTGCATTCAATGAGACTGAACTATTTCAAATGCCTATTTCAAATGCCTTGAATTAAGAAGTCGAAGAAAAGCAAAGGTGTCCAATGATGGATAACAATTTTCTAATGAGAAGGAAGGATATTAAGTAAATAATCCCCAGTGTTTGTAAATTAACCTACTAATAAAATAGTTTTCTTTCTATCTACACATCCCCCTTCTATTCTATGAACAGAGTGTTGGATACATGATCTACACTTTGTATAATACACAATCCAGTGTTACTATGCCTGCCTGAGGAATTCCAGCTCCCGGGGAGAATGCAAGTATATTCTGGAGATGATAGATTAAGACAAATTCACTAGCTAGTGAGTCTCTGACCTAGATATATTAGCTCTTTCAAATATCAAGTCAAGAAGTCTTATTATATAATACTTTCTTCAAAATAACACCTTGTTTTAAGCAAAGATGCCTTAATGAAATTTGTTTTAATAAGGCCTTTAAAGTGAATTTAGTTTTCATGCTAAGTGCGAGACGTGACAAGCTCGGAGATTTGTATTCTTCTAATCTTTCGCAGATAATGAAACTTAGAAATGGCATTGCACTAATCAAAACCAGAGCAACATTAAAGCTGTAGTCATCACCTTTGCTGATTATATAGCTTGACAAATGCCAGTCAAGCAAATTATGTATCTTGAAATTGACACAGAACAGTTAGAGATGTTACCTGATTGGAAAGCTCAAGGTGGAATCCAATGCAGGCCGGATCTAAAGGACTTAGTGAAAAGAGATTAAACCACAGGGTTCTTTCAACAGCAACAGACGAACATCACCATGAAATGACACCATTTTCAAACCCATAATACCATTTGCACATTCTAGAAAATTTCTTGCAGAAATGTTGACAGAGTTGGCTGTGTAATTTGGTAACTATCAGTGAGTTGTACTAATTGGCTAACTTCAGCTACGCTTTAACAGTAATATAGTCTTGTTTAAAAAATGGGGGGAACAGTTTCTATAACAATTTACCTTCATTTATTCCACCAGTTAATTGCTCATCATCATCTGGTTCATTTTTGCCTATGCTTAAATGGCATAGAGACAAAGGAAATAGATTTTTCCTGTTCATTCTACCGCACAGGCTTTGTTGTAAGCTGTGTAACGCTGAGAACACACACTAAACAGACCAAAGCAAAGAGGAGGATGAAGGGCCGCAGAACATGGTGACTATTGGAAAAAGCAGCCCTTTCCTTCTCATTTGTGACTATAATTATTACGTCTCACTTCATGGTGTGGGTTGGTCATATTAAAATCATTTTCAAAGGAGTAATGATGCTGTGAGGTCATGTGACATAACTATATTTTCACTAGTTGGTCCTGTGCACACATTTTCAAAGTATGTGTGGGTAAATGCAAAATAAGACGTGGTTTAGCATTGGCTCATGAAGCTGGAGAGATGGCTCAGGCCTTATATGTTTTATTGCTCCTGCGGAGCCTCCAAGTTATTCTACTAGCAACCCTGCAGGGCAGATCATAACCACCTGTAACTCCAGTTCCAGGATATTCAGTGCTTTCGGTGTCTGGGGGCACCCCCCCCCCCTCTCTCTCTCTCTCTCACACACACACACACACACACACACACACACACACACACACGCAATATACTAATACACACGTATGATTAAAAATGAAATCAATCTTCAAGAATGTGACGTGTGTAAGCATATCTATGCTGCCTTGTGTTGAGTCACTTTGTCCACCTATCTTCCACCTGCTGAGGGAAAGAGGAAATGAAACTACAATTTGAACAGACAATGGCTCTAAGGTTACTGGTTTCTCATCTTGTCTATAATTTGATTGTCTTTGAGAAGACTTGGGAGGGAATTTCTGTGAAGGAGCTTGGTAAGTAGAATTTCACCCAGAGGCCCCCTTTTTTTCCTAACAAAGCACAAAACTGTTTTGTTGTTTGTTTTTGTGACTAGGTTACATTTAGTATAATATACCAAAGGCTCATCCATACAGTAACGTTTCCAAAATATTTTCAAATGTACCATAACATCTCACTGTGTGCACACACCATGGTTTAGCTACTCATCTGTAGCCATTTGTGTGGCTTCTATATTTTGGTTATTATAACTAATGCAGGTATGAACATAGATGAACAAACTCTTCTAAAATGTTTTCTAAATCTCTCAATACTATCCTTGTACTTCATGCCTGCTCTCTACACACACACACACAACATCAGTGTTTTATCACTGTGAATTAAATGCATTCTCTAATCAGAAGCATAAAACACAATACAACAGAAATGTCAACAAGTACTACCACGGATCTCAGTGTTCTGCTGACAATATCCCAAATTTCTACAAATGTTCTTTAAATGTTCCAATGAGAAGAACTCATTGCCTCACCATCTCTCCACATGACAGCCTTTTAAATATTTAAAGACAGTTATCATATTTCCACAAAGCTTCTCTTTCCAGACAACACACACACAATTCTCTCAAAAGTTCAAAATTGTCATTGAAAGAGATGTCTTTGACATATTTCAAATCTAGAGCACATCACAGGCAACACTACTGCAAGCTCTACGGAATTGTCAAAACAGCAAATCTTATGCAGGGGGCTTTGCAATTTTATAATGAGATGTAGTTTTTTTGAATAGTCCAAAAGAAAATTCACATTTTTTACTTCAATTTAGTTTAAATCATCTGACATATCATGGAACATGTGAAGTATTTTCTCTTAAAAGGATTTGTCTTGCATTTCCTTGAACAGGTGAACTGAGCTGTACTTCCAAGTGCTGCTTGGGTATTCTTGGAGAGATGCATAAAGACCCTGCTCCCAGTAGGTGGAGTCTTGTTTCCTTTTACACTTCCTGATGATGAAGTGGGGATTGTGGAGGCAGTAAGCCACCTGACAGAAGGCTCAGTCTTTGTGCATGGCTTGGATATGGGAGGCATTGGGAATTCATAAGCACATGGATAGTTTCACACAACCCCACAGAGGCATAGAACCAATCCCACAATATTTTCAAGGTATATACAAATATAAGAAATAGTATTTCAGACTGTACTTCTAAATCTAATGTTGTTACTGTTTCTATTACAGCTGCAGTTACTTCCTTCACTACAGTCTCCAATCCTGTAAATCATCATAATAGTTCCAAAGTATGCAATAATTTTTCAGTACTTTGAAATGTAGTAAACCCATAGAGCAAAGAGTAATCAGTTGAAAATGGGATGGTACCTTATCACAAAATATAAAATTTATGTTGATGTTGGATTTAATTGCATGGCATCAGTATTTCCTAAATTTGATATATATCTAGAGATACTGAGAACTTCTGTGCACCAAGTTGGTATGAGTAAATGGCTGTGTTTACACATTATAAAATATAACAGAACTGCCAACCTATACTAAACTGTACACAGAGTTATTTTACTGAATCTATAGTGCTTGCTAATATAATATAATATAATAAAAATAACTATAAGACTATTTGCATGGAAATATATGCTATAAATGAATAAAGACACTTTCATCATAACTTTCATTGTGCTTTTAAACCAACTCCATGTGCAGTACTTTGTTTTACAGGTGCTGATATCTATAAGATGTGTTATTTATATCTTCAACAAGACCTTTCAATAAACAAAATGTAGAATTTTATTATAAAAAAGTCCATTATCTTTACTAGAGAAAGAAAAGATTGACATGAAACATGAGTGTTCTAACAACATGCAGCAGATTGTAATTGAACATTTAACACCTCTATTTAAACTATGACTCACCTGACAGTTTTTAGCCTATTACAGATGTGCTAAAAATAATGATCTCAAACTAAAGATAGAAAGAAAATGTTTGTTTTATTTTCACTATTATTTTTATTTTTGCCAAGGAAAAAAAGCATGACTAAAATCTTAGCCTGTCCCTAAGCTAGGAAATAAGGCAAGATACTTAATAAACACATGTGTTAGAAAAGTTTAAGACGGAAATGCAGTAAAACATAAGAGGACATTATTCCACTTAAAAGGTTTGATTTCTCAAGTGTATATCTCAATAGGACTTGGAAAATACATGTTTTTTAAGTCAATACACAATGAGACATTTTAACGCCGTTAAGAAGAACAAAGTTGTTTTCAGAAGAAACAGGTGAAAATGGAGTTCATATCATTAAGACAGTTAAGCTGGTCTCAGAAATACAAATGGTGCGTTCTCTCTCATTTGTGCTTGCTAGACTTTATAGAGATGTATAAAGTAATGTATGTGTGTATGGCATGAAATGTACAGTGAAACTGCTCAGGGGAAATGGTGAAAACCAGGGAGTGGGGAGAGACAGGCTGTAGGGATGGAGAATGTAAATGCATACACTCGTATGGGTGTTTTCATGACAATAAGAAAATAGTGACACACATTTCATATTTTAATTTCATAATATCTTTATTGGACTTGAGTGTGATGTGTAGCTACCTCCCAGTGTTTATTCAGCCGGTGTCCTCAGAGCAGCAAATGTGAACACAGTGAACTGATGAGGAAGTATGAATGTGCCTTTCCCTCCAGAGCCACTGTTACGGTAAAGGTTCCAGTTGCTTTCAGCTGAGCTCATACAGGATCCTCCATGTGCCCACCTTTCTTGGACAACTGCCTCATTTCAACTATCCACCCCCAATGGAGCAGCTAAACCGTGTGAGTGTCTGTGTGTGCGCATGCATCTAGTATATCACATTGCTTCTTTTATGAAAAAATGATTGTTCACTTAGTCCTAAAATGATATATAAATGAACCTCAAGTTAAAGATGATAAATTATTTAGAAGTTTCCCAGGAAAATAATGCAGATTTTCCTCCTTCTCTTCCTCCTCCCCTTCTTCTTCCTCCTTCTAATTCTTCTTCTCCTCCTTCACCTACTCTTCTATTTTTATCCCCACATTTCTTCCAGATCATGTCCTTCAGTAATAGTAGTCTCTGAGCAGTCTTCCTTCTCCCGCCCTAGCCTCGGTCTAGCTTGGCTTGGGACGGCAAAGCTGTATACCTTATTAACATTTCTGTCATACATGTACTCTTTGCTTTTTCTTAGTAGTTTTGGAGATACTGAAAACTACTTCCAGGCAGACCATATCCTGTTTGAGTAACAATCAGCAATGCACAACACAATATTATTTACTTCTCTCTGTGTTCTAAGAGCAACCAATTCATGCTTATGACTGAAGTCCTTGTTAAGTAGATGAACATTTCTTTGTCAGTTTTTTTTTTTTAATCATCCAGGCTAGTCTTTCTTCCTCATTGTTAGGGAATGTTCCCGAGTTTATATATATATATACAATGATTAACATTTCCCACTTGTAAATACTATATTTGGGCAGCAAAAAAAGGAACATCCTGTAGGAATCTAGGAATCTATTTTGTATTTTATCTGGGTCCAATCTTTATATTTTTCCATAGAGGCAAATCCACTAAGTGATTCTGTGGAGCAAATATACACTATGTATAGCTTGAAGTGTTTCAGGAAAACAGGAATTCATAAGCCTAGGAACTCAATTTAGTTTTTTACAATCTCCACACAAGAAAAATCTTCTAATCTTTAATCAAAGCAAGAAGTGGTTAAAACAATCATGGCTAACTGAAGCCACAATCCTTTCCTAAGAAACATTTAAAGATGCTAACAACAATCTAGATAACCCAATTTATAAGTGCAGACAAAATTATACTCAGAGGAAACTTTAGTATTGTGATAAAAGCATGGATTTAATATTAAATTATCATAAACCACTCAAAGGAAACCAGGTACACAGCTTGCAAGAGTTATGGGTGACAAGTATGTGTAAGTAGAGTGGGTTGGAAAAGTGAAATTAGACAAGCCTGGCCAGGTCACAAAGAACAATTTAAGGAAATATTTTTTCTCTAGCCTCAGATGAGAATAATTACCTTAAAATCTGAGTGTGCAACCATAAAAATAACATATACTTAGGACAGTAATTGGGTACCATTTACTCACAGCTGATTTTGCACAGGTGATATGTATATATGATATATGATAGCATCCAATTTAGTTCTGAGGCCTTATTTACTTCATCTAAAGTCCTGGGCTTCATTCACAAGATATCATTGAGAGGGACCTGGAGAGATGGTTTAACAGTTAAGAGCACTTGCTGCTCTGGCAGAGGACCTGGGCTCAATTCCCCTCACCCAGCTCACAAAAACTCTAGTTTAGTGGATCTGATGACCTCTTCTGGCCTCTGCATTTGCTCTATACATGTGGTGCACATCCATAGAAGCAGGCAAAACATTCATTTGCATAAAATACAAATAAAGATATATTTAAAATATTACAGAGAATGTATTTTTCATAGCTGTACTGAAATTTTGTTACTATGTTGTTATTTTAGCATATTATACTTTTTAAGTAAATGTTACATAATTATTTGGAACTTTGTGTTAGATTTCAAAAGGCATACCATAATGTCTTTAACATTGATTTTACCCATGTGTGACAAATGTTGTTTATGTTGATTAAAATGGTCAAAGGTTTTTAATTAAAGTATAATTAAATTACTTCCCCTCTTCCCTTATCTCCCTCCAACCCCTTCCATGTCCCTTTTGCTCCATCTTAAATTCATGCCATCTTTTTCTTTAATTGTTGCTGTTATATCTGTGTGTATAAATGCATGAATATATAAACACAACTGGCTCAGTTCATTTAGTGTAACTTAAGTTTATAAAAATTCAGGCCTGGCACTGGAAACCAACCTGACTTCTCAAGTTTAGTGAGGTAATGGATCTTAGAGGAGAACTATCTACCATCACTTTTGAAAACAATGTAATTCCTAACCACATTCTAAATAGTTACCCTTAAACAAGCAGATAAACATACACACAAACAACACTAAATGGTGTATGTGTATATGTGTGTGTGCATGTAAAATTCGAGTATATATAGGGCTAAATCCATTTGTATATATAAGCATATATATATTATATTTATGTATATTCATGTTTTTATGTGCAAATGAATTTTCTTTGTAATCTTGTTTCTTGTTTGGATTTGTGTTCCCAAATCTGATTCTAGCTATTACCCTCCAAAATTAATTTTGATGTCTTCATTTATGTATATTACCCCTTTGATCTGTCTTCAGCTTTTTTTTTTCTTTCTTTCTTTTTGGTTTTTTGAAACAGGGTTTCTCTGTGAAACAGTCCTGGCTATCTTGGAACTCACTCTGTAGACCAGGCTGGCCTCAAACTCACAGAGATCCGCCTGCCTTTGCCTCCCAAGTGCTGGGATTAAAAGCATGTCCCACAACCACCCAGCCAGTCTTCAGTTTTATAGATTGTACTCCTTGGTTATTAATCTAGTGATCAACTCATTTGATGGCTTTTCAAATTTAATATGAAACTAAAATTTTAATTTGATTCTGTTTTCAAATGTCCTTTTTTCTTCAGTTTTTATTTCTTTGTCTACACATATTTCAAATCTATAATATTTGATATAATTTTAACTAATTTTCATTAATTACTTCTGGACTTCATTTTTTCAGATATTATTTCTATTGATACTAGTTCCTTTCTGGCACTTTTCAAATGGTTAGTAATTTTAGATTGTGGACTTTTCATTGACTGAATACTAGTTAGTAGCCATGGAAACTCTGCAGAGCTTATGCTGAGGACGGCTTCATCTGGGAAGGACCTGCAATCTCAAATAATTTTTGCTTTATTTGATACCGTATTTCTTAGACTACAAAGACAGTAACAAAGTCACAGGCACTCAAAGCTATCAAGGATGTTCAAGGAGCATAAATTTCAGGGCATAATATTTTTTTTTGCCATAGTCTAGGCTAACAGATATCCTTCTATATTGCCTTCCTTGTCCTGAGCAGCCTTTCCCTGCTCAGTTCTTTCACCACATGGAATTTATAGTTTTCTCTGTTTTCTGGGGCTGTGTTTTGGCTCCACTGATCAGTACTGATTATTGCTTTGGCAGGATCTAGACCTGCCTAGCATAGAAAATTCTGGTCATGTCTGTAAAGGATTACCTAGACCAGGTGAGTTGAGCTAGGGTCCTTTACAAAAAGAAAAATGCGCTAAGCACCAGCGTTCATCTCCCTCTGCCTCCCAACTTGGGACATAATGTGAGCTACTTCCTCAAGCCCCTGCCATTGTGTGTTTTTCCAGAATCCACTGTCCTTTCAGTCTGTGAGCCAAAACTAGACTTAAGATCTTTGTCAGGTATCTGTCATAGCAACAAGAAGAGTGATTAATATAATATTAATATACCTGTGATTGTAAAAGTCATTTCTCCATGATCCTTTGATTCACTGGTTTGCTTTTAAAATTATTTAATTTAGATATAATAAGCTTTCATTTCTCTCCTGACCTTTACTCTTTGTTAATGACTTATTTCCTACATGTGAGATTTTTCAGAATTTTATTTAATCACTTTTGTTTTCTGGGGTTACAGTTTTTCCATCTTCATTTAAATCCCACGAGGAAACAAAACCCTTATCTTTTTTGTTCATGGTAATATAGCCATTGTTTAGTTTGGGAGCATAAAATAGAGTATGAAAATATGTTATGTAAATAGATGGCTGAAATCATTTGTAAACTGAGCCCATTTTCAAGTCAACAGATGTCTTTTATAATTAAAGAAAGCTATATTAGATTTAAAAAATAACCCAATTTGCTATTTTTGCCCTCTCTGAGGAGATGGTTTAAAAACAGACATATTATGCTTTTTGCTTAGAAGCCTGTGAGACAGATATTTAAGCCCCCGAAGCCCCTCTGGAATCTGGTGAAAGCATTGAACCACCTCTAATTACTGACAATGCACACAGAGCATGTCTTGCTTGTAACTGGGCACAGGCACCGTAACAAAGCAGTGAGATATTGTTGTAATACTGAAGGAATAACATTTAAAACTCTCAACTGCATCCTCATAAATAAGCAAGGGATTTTGAAAAACTAGATGATAACATGAACTTATTCAATTATTAAGATATCTTCTAAAGTTTGCCGAAGTTTAAAAATCTCACAGGACAGAATGATTTAATGGCAACCCCATCAGCTCAATGCAGTTCAAAGCTGCCCCAACAAACGAGTTAAGCCAATTTGCAAATGTCAAGCATGTCCCTTTAAATTGGTTCATTAACTCACTTTTGGAAAGCTGTGTCAAGAACCAGGAGTTACTGGCATTGCTCATTAGCAGATCTCCTGGACAGGGTAAATAGGTTTAGACGGAATTAGATTGATTAGTCTACCTTAAAATTCAGTGCAGCCTAGCTTTTTCCAACTGTGTTTTCAATGGTGGGTAAGAGTGAAACATTTCCAATCATGCAGATTTTAACAAGAAACAGGGAATGCCTCAGCCAATCTGTACACTGAGGCTCACTAGCAGAGACACAGGCATTTTGTTACAGCTTTACTACTGATTTTAGGGACACCAGGGATGCCGTGAACAATGCTAAGGAGACAGTGAAAGAGATTCAGTGGAAACATTAAATATAATGGAGATGGAATGGCACTGAGAGAAGAAATGAAAGAAACAAAATCGCCATTGCTTGCCTATCAGCATGGCCAAAACACCATATTTTGAGATGCATGTTTTTACCACAAGGCTTATTCCTTGAGTCCCTCATTTTCCCATGATATTCCATGCAAAGCTCCATTTTTTTTCTTTTTTTGTTGTTCCTTTCATTTGAAAGGGACCAGACTCATATTTAAATGAGAGGCAATCAGGAGAAGTCTACTATGTTAAGACTTGGAAGCACCAAGAACATTCTTGAACCAGTAACATTGAAAGGGACAGCAAAATTCAAGAGATAGAATTTGGCTTTTTATACACTCTAGTAAATACAGATTTACTGCAGACTGCGGCTCGGCAGTGTAACCCTTTGAGTGCGAGTTTGTATTTCCTAACTGCTGCTGCAGTACCTCCTAGTGAGACGACCTGATGGCTGAGGTGTCACGCTCTCTCTCCTCATCTGGTAAAGTGGCCACAAGAATACCTGTGAGACTTTGCTAGGAAGAAATGTGGGCCAAGCACATGAAAATCCCCAAGTGCCAGGCATCTCGCTAATATTGAAGCTCTTTTCTTACCAACACACTCATCTTTACATCTACATTCTGTCGACACTTGTCCTCAGGAACATGACAGACAGCTTGGGATAGTTTATTGTTAGAAGCCAATCAGTTTCTATAAATTGCCTTAATGTTTAGAAAACATTTAATAGTGGGAAAAGCCGATTTGGAAAGAGGAAGAAAATCTGAATATCATATTCCATTGTCTCAGGAGGGTAGAGGAAGCCTGACACTGAGCTAGCTGCACAACCTCCAGTTGTGCTCCTAAGCGTTCGGAGTTTCTTCATGGCACGAAGTAAGGATCAGTTTTCATTGGCTATGAGAAACACTGTGAGAATGTGGAAGGAAAATGCCACTGAGTACCAACTTGATTATTAGGAAAACCTCAAATATTTTACGGTAATAAATAATAAAGTATGGCACATATTAATGAAATGAAACTTTTTAACTTCCAGTTATATTTATATAATATATACTCTATATTTGTTTTTTTTGTTTTTTTTTTTTGGTTTTTCGAGACAGGGTTTCTCTGTGCAGCTTTGCGCCTTTCCTGGAACTCACTTGGTAACCCAGGCTGGCCTTGAACTCACGGAGATCCACCTGGCTCTGCCTCCCGAGTGCTGGGATTAAAGGCGTGTGCCACCACTGCCCGTATACTCTATATTTGTATATATTAGTTATATATATATTTATATATTGCATGAACACGTACATACTCATATATATCTCCATCTCAAAGTCTTTCATGCAATATTTCTTACTACTTCTGTTGGCATACTTGTACATACTTAAAAAATAGACTTTTTCAGAGAGTCCTTAAATAATATATATTTAATATTTTATATATTTCTCTTCCTTATTCTAAAAGGCAAATAATATTATTGTTCCCACTGCCCAGATAGATAATGTAATTTTCCTATGGCCACAGGCAGAGAATTTGATTGTGGTGGCTCACACCTACAGTTCCAGCACTTGAGAGCTTGAAGCAGGAGGATAACTGCCAGTTTGAAGCCTACAAGAGCTAAAAATTGAATTCCAGTGCTGATCTAACAGTGAGACCTGTCCCCAAAAAAATAAGCCAACAAACAGCCAAATAGACTAAAAGGAAATAGAGGAGCCAAGAGAGATAGTATTCAGTGGTTTCAAGTGCTCACTGCACAATCATGAGGCCAAGTAACAAGCTCCCACAGAGCCAGTTAGACATCCCATGCACACCAGAAGCCCAGCTTAGGGGATTGTAGTCCGCAGGACCACTGAGGTCTTCTGGATTCATCCTAGCCAAGAAAACAGGAGCCCAGGTTTAGAGAGAGGCCCTGCCTCAAATGAGTAATTGAAAAGAGAAAAAGGAGGAAGCCTGACAGCCTCTTTTGGTCTTTCCACCCTGCTTTAATATACACACGCATGCACGTGTCTTTAATAAATACATACATAAATAAAGGAAATGACATGAATTCTGATTTTGAGGAATTTAACTTTATGGATTATTTGAAAGGTGAAGCTGCAGGTAAGAATTTAAATATGGACCTATACTTTTAATATTTATCACTTTATAATAATAAATGTTAAATTGTTTCAGTACATAAGTATGTTTTGTTATATACTTTAGTGAATTCAAGACTTGAGAAATACAAGTAAAGATTTAAAATTTGTGATAATACCATTTAACTAGAAGTAACTCTATGTCAAGAGAATGCTACTTTTCATTATGAAATGAAGACACATGCCATGAGAGATAAAGGAAGGCGAAGGAGATTTTGCAGAAGAGACTAAAACAATGTGTTTTTCCAGCAGTGGGGAAAGGCTTCCCTCAAGGACCTCATAGTTTGATCTTACCAAAGGATGAATGGGACACAAGTATAAAGTGGTCTGCCTACAAAATGGCTTTGCTTATTTCACTACCTTCCACAGTGACTCTGTAGCATGTTCCATCAAAATAGTAAACTTTGTGTCTCTTTTTATTTTGTCAAACATAATATAAATGACAATGTATCATTTCTGATCTTAAACCCCCTGAGTATTGAAACACATTTTCATCTTTTCAAGTCCTTGCTAAGCAGCCATGAGTCCACACAACCACTAACTGTAGCTGGAGAGTTTTCTCTCTGGGTCCAGCCAAGCCCTGGCAGTCCAACAGCCCACTTATAAAATAAACACACAGACGCTTATATTATTTAAACTGTTTGGCCTAATGGCTCAGGCTTCTAGCTATCTAGTTCTTACATCTTAAATTAACCCATTTCTTTAAATATATACCTTGCCACATGGCTCGTGGCTTACCAGAATCTTACGTGTTGGTACTCATGGCAGTGACTGGCAGCGTCTCCTGACTCAGCCTTCCTGTTCCCAGAATTCCCTTCTCTGCTTGTCCTGCCTATACTTCCTGCCTGGCTACTGGCCAATCAGCATTTTATTTATACAGAGCGATATCCACAGCAACTAACACATTGGATCATCAGAACCTCATAGGTCAAAGGTTGTAGGGATGTTCAAATATAAGCCAAGGACTATGAGAATGCTCTGCCAAGATCAGATGACATGCCCACTCAAATCACAGCTGCCATGTATGTAGAGGGAGTCCACTGACCTCTTGTGCCATGAACAATAATAAATTGTCACCATTTTTACTTAATGAGATTTACTAATATAGGAAAATAGCTAATTAATACTATACATTTCTAATAATTTTACTCATTCAAAACCTTGTAATTAGACATCTTTATCAGAAAAAATATACAAATCACTACATAAACAGAAAGAATAAAATAGGAAAATACAGTAATTTAATTAGTAGTAAAAATGTTAGTAAAATGTATAATGTTTGGGTCATATGGAAAAGGAAAGATTACTTTGGGACTCGAGAAAGAAAGTGATTTTTGTACGTATCAAAGACAAAAATCTATCAGAAAAAAACCGTAAATGGTTACCAGTCTTGCATGTTTTCAAGGTGTAGTGCAACTATTCACAAACTACTACCACCTACATTGATTTTCAGTGGAGTTCATTGTTAAATTGAGTAATCTCCACAAATTAAAGTAAAAAAAAAACCATAAACAAAAGTCAGATTTCTCCCAGACAAGTGTTATATATATTTATATATATATATTCAACCAGCAGATGTAGAGAGCTTTGGGGGTCATTTATTTCTCCTGTGTGGCATGTGTTGTCATAAACTGGTAGGGTGAGTTTACTTTTTCACTCAGATCTTATTTCAATTCAGTGTGAAGCCAGGAAGACACAACACCAGGAAAAAGCAGAAATCAATTCTTTTCATCCTTCAAAAAAAATGGTTCCATTCAGACAACACTGATTCCTCCTTTTGGGACACACTAGAGAAGGAGGTCAGAGGTTTGATGACATTTGACATTATGTTTAATGAACTGACATTTCTTGTTGAGATGTGTGTGAAGACAGTAAAGAAAATTAATATTACTTCTTCTATTCCACGATGTGAACATACATGACTGAGATTGGAGAATGAAATCCCAAGGCTGCTTCCTCAACTTTCCAGCAAGCATGGGCACTAATGAATTCTCCCCCTTCCTCCCATCTCCAGGACTCATGGGAATCACAAGTGGATCTTTACACATTAGCATTGGTACAAAACCAGAGTTGTAACATAAGGACTGTCCTAGAGCACAGTTTCTGTCATTGGGCAGATCAATTTTTAACAATTTGGGCACTTTTCAGTGTTATTTTGAACATCTAGTGTGCACATCACTTACTCATTGCATATTTACTTTGAATATGAAATTGTAAATGAGGTCTCTTGTTTAAATGTGGCTTGATAACATCTTCCCTTTGATTAGTCAGCTATATGGGTATTATTCCTGACACAGATGCAGGGGATCACATTTCCATAGAACTTAACATAATTTTAACTGATTCATGATGAAAAATACTAGGGATATTTAACAACCAAAGGATTTGTTATTTTCTGAAGTCATATTTCAATTGGCCTAGGCATATGTTTTTGATTTTTTATAATAAATAAAATAAGATTGAAAATACCTTTAATACAAGGTACATGTAAGCTGGGCAGTGGTGGCGCACGCCTTTAATCCCAGCACTCAGGAGGCAGAATCAGGCAGATCTCTGTGAATTCAAGGCCAGCCTGGTCTACAGAGTGAGATCCAGGACAGGCACCAAAGCTACACAGAGAAACCCTGTCTCAAACAAACAAACAAACAAAAATACAAGGTACATGATACAATTTATTTCTGAGATTGTAAATAGAGGGTCAGAGTTTTCAATCTATGGAGTGAGATAAATATGAATGAAAGAAATAATTCAAATAATATATAGTTTGGTTGAGCTATAATTTAGTAGACAAAACATTTGTCTGAGATCAGATTAAAAAAAAAGTTTCCATTTGTTTTCCTTCTTAAAAGCTCTCAGTGCCAAAAACTCAAATAAGTGAACAAATCAAAGAGTAGAAAGGGGAGAAAACTTTATTTCAAAAGATCCCTATTGACTGTTCAAATTATCATGCTACAGAGTCTGTAGGAACAGTTTAAGACATGTTCTAGAGACAGCCTACCCCAGTTCGATGTGCAACCCCATGCTGAGCCTTGTGATATTAAGATAGATTCATGGTGATCAGTCCTGTTTTCACTATGAATCAATGGACTGGCTGTAAAAGCCTCACAGTAGCTGTGAGAGCTAAAGATGAATTTAGCATTACCTGGAACACAGTGAGAGACATCTCATAATAGTTTTAGAATATGACCATGGAGTCTTTCTGACAATGTACTATCACCTGCCAACCTGTTTCTACCAGGCTTCTTTTATTCTTTTCTCTTGCATAAGTCTGGGGAAGGTGACTGCTAAGTCATGAGGTTACTCAACAGACCTAAGCAGAGGCCCGTGCAGTAATAAGTGTTCATGGACCCGGAGAGCAGCTAGCTAGAATTTGCATCTACCTATACATGTCACGTGAGTGAAGGATCCAGTGGGTGACTTTCAGCTCTATGCAGGCTTTTGAGTCACTGCAGACCCAGTTGGCTCATGAGCAGGATGATCCTTCTCTGACAATACCCACTGTCTTAGGGTTTCT
Source organism: Peromyscus nudipes (assembly GCA_902168325.1). Taxonomy (NCBI): domain Eukaryota; kingdom Metazoa; phylum Chordata; class Mammalia; order Rodentia; family Cricetidae; genus Peromyscus; species Peromyscus nudipes. The sequence goes on from CABHPH010153466.1 coordinate 35,346, forward strand.
ATTGCTGTGAAGCCACCATGACAACAGCAACTCTTATAAAGGAAATCATTTAATTGGGCTGGCTTACAGTTTAATCAATTATCATCAAGGCAGGACATACGTGGCAGCAGGCAGACATGGTGCTGGAGAAGGAGCTGAGTGTGCCACAACTTGATCCACAACCAACAGGAAGTGAACTGTGTCACAGCATAAGTTAAGCATAGGAGACCCCAAAGGTCATCCCCACGGTGGCACATTTTCTCCAACAAGACCAAACCTGCTCCAATAAAGCCACACCTCTTAATAGTGCCACTCCATTGGGGGCAATTTTCTTTCAAACCATCACACCCACCTATATTGTCTCATATTTGTGTCATTAGGAAGGGTACAGGACCAGATGGAGCTAACTTGATAGTCAGCAACTAATTGTCAATAGAAGAGTTGGTTGCGATACTTAAATAGTTTTATTGGATCTTAAGTGCTATTCTGAAGATGGGTAGCATTTATTATTAATTCTTTTCCCATACTATAAATAAAACCACTTCAGCCATGATATAATACTTATAAACATTTCTGCTAACACTTTCATAATAGGAGATGCACTAAGACACTGATTAAAACACAGTATTCTGTGCTGTTCTTTTCTCAAATAAACAGTTAAAGCAAACAAAGTTTATTTTCTACAAATATTTTCCATTACTTCTGAAAGTACCTAAATTCCTTAGTTCAATGTCTGCACATTTAGTTACATATTTTATATCTCATAGCAAAACTTTTATTATCACTGGAAATATTTTATACAACTTAAATAATTAAAAAAAATGGAGACTCTAAAGCTAACACTTCTCGTTTTCATGGTCGTTCATCCATTGTCAAGCACATATCAAGTTCCAGACACAGATGTATGGAGGGAAAGTGTGAGAGTAAGGCTGAGGAACACAGACTGAGTCCTTCCACAAGTCTAGGTGGGTTAACAATAACCTTGATCAGTCTCTCAATGACACAGAGGAAGCTATCATCAAATTATACTGATTTTGTTTAATGTAAAAACATAAGATGGCTCACTGGGTAAAGGCACTTGAGGACCAATCTCAGAATCCACATGGTGGAAGAAAAGAATTGACTTCTGTGTATTCTTTGACTTGTGTGAACTGTACTACACAAACATAAAACAATGACTAATACAATCAAAGAATTAAAAAAGAAAGCCCACTGTGCAATGTCCTGTCCCATAGATATGTTAACACTATCCAGACACACAGGATAGCCTGCCATGATTCTATTGTCAGCATGCTTCCGACTTTATGTGAAGCAAATATTCACATGAATTCATAACACCTAACAGCACAATATTAGGAACATCAGCAGAATCCTTCTGCATCAAATTATCATGTTATTCCTTTTTGAACTTAAATTTTTTTCACAGAAATAAAGCCCTGTGTTCTCAGAATGAAGATGAACCTTGATAAATTTGCAGAGAGATCATATATAGAAATATCTGTGCTCAAGAGAAATGACCGATGCAAAATATCCAGAGTATTAATTCTGAGATTAGAGGGGTAGGTCATTTTAATTTAAATATGCTTTCTCTGAAAGGATACAGAATAGCTCTTCACTGATAATTTTTTTTCTATAAGAAGCAGAGAAAGTTCCACAAAAACTACTAGTTTTTATACTATGTCAGAGTCACAGAATAATAGTAAGGGTATGGTCCTTGTGCAGAGAGATTTAAAGCTGTGTAGATTAATCTGGAAACATTGCTTTAATACCTACTTGATTTGTAAACTACTTGAGATAGCTGCTTGAGTTTGTCTTTAACATTTTTCACAGACATGTTTAGGACATCACATGAAACTTCAAGTTGTTCCATTGGAGGCTTGTAGGACACAGAGATGAGAGAAGGAGATGTTAAACCAGAAGCGGAAGAGATTGAATGGGGCTCACAAGCCCCCCCTCAACTAGCCATGTGTAGTACTGGAATACAGTTCTCAAATATTTATTGTATTTATCATCTTTAAGGAGATAAGTGTCATGATATTTCATAAAAAATCTAGACAGTATCAAATTTATAAAATATATCCATCGAAGAGAAGCAAATTGGATACTATGCCTGATTTTCATTGGATTGTTTTTGCATATGAAACATAATGATCATAAAACAATCATCCTGTAAGAGTAAGCTTATAATTATCTCACTGTATACATACTTTTCAAATCACATCATCTTCCAGATGTATTAAAAGTACTAGATCAATGGTCAATGCAGTCAATACCTCTGTCAATGAGATGATATCTCCAACTAGTATGAAATGCTCAAATTCTAATGATGGCCAAGAATAAAAAAGGGTTTATATAGGACCTACTTTGTGACACACAATGCAAGCTTGTCTCTTCTTTGAAAATATGCACATGTTTACAACTGTCCTTTAAGAAGTTCAGGGTCAAATATCAAGCATAAGCAAATTGATCAGCTCTACTGAGTCTGCTATTTTTCAAAAAATTCTATCATTATTCTTACCTTCAATAAAAGAAGTGAAGGGAGCCATATCAATATTTTAGGATTACATATCTTAAAATATTACTTTAATTGATAGAACAGCATAAATATAATATAGGAGGTAATCATTAATTATTCAGTTAAAAAACAAAGAAAATAGAAATGGGCTTAAGTAAGGGCACTTAGTGAGTTTTTACCAAAATGGGAGATAGGAACAAAGAGCCCAGCCACTCTCTGGTAGCCAGCATCTTGGGGTTTTGCCACTTGGGTGGATGATTAACTCTGACAGGTTAAATTAACACAAACATAAAACAGAAGAAATCTATCTCTGCGACTCTCTCTGCCAGGAAACACAAGCCTGTAATTGCTGTGATCCAGCTCTTCAGCATGAAGCCAGCCCACTGTTTATGTCAGGTGATTGATTTGATGATTCAAGAGTCTACTCCAGTGCTGGGGCATCTGGGGATTACTGTCTCTTCACAACCATAGTTTCTTTTCAATTCTATCCATGTAAAATGTAGATATAAATAAACGCCACTCCCTGTCTCTGCATATGCTTCCTTATTAATTTCTTCCTTTTAATTTATTTTGGCATTTGGGGATAGGTTCTTACTTTGTAACCAAGGGCATCTCAGAACTCAATGCCATACAGCCTGGCCTCTCTTCCTTTTTGTGGTCTTGGGAGATGTCAGAGATCATACATTAAGCTTCCAGCATATTCAACAGAATGATCCAGACCAACATGCCTTCTCCATCATGAAACTAAGCAAAATAAATCCTACCACTTTAAGTTGCTTCTTCTCAAATATTTGGTTGGAGAAATGCTGGAAGTCCACTGTGGCAAGTGTATGATGTGAATTAGGCCTTTTGATCCCCTAACAATTCTTACTTGAAGAAATTACATTGAGTACATTTCATAAAACCAAACTTCTAAAGGAAAAAAAAAGCAGAAAAAACGTTTTATCTGGGGACAAACACAAAATAAGTCTAATTTGTGAACTTCTGTATTGTTGTTTAAACTTGCACTCATGAAGCACTGGACTCTTGTCTCTCTCTCTCTCTCTCTCTCTCTCTCTCTCTCTCTCTCTCTCTCTCTTTCTCTGTATGTGTGTATGCAACAGAGTTCAAACGAATGCCTGCAAGACAAGACACTGATAGAGGAATACACAGCTCTTCCTGAAAACCCAGAGCTCATAGACAAAGCTATCTTGAATCTGTGAGTTCATTTGAAAGTTAAATAAATGAATTCAAGAACAGAGATGCTAATCCATTTCTTAATGTTTCTCACTGACTTAATGGGCAGCAATAGTGGGTTTGGTGCCCTTTCATCGAAAAGAAGATGCTGCCTATTTAAAGGTTTAATTGTTGGGGTTAGGAACTGATTTGCTTTTATCTGATCAATATTACTTTGACCAAGTATCAATTAAGCTGAGGAGGTTCCTGCTATTGAATAAAGGAAAAGCTTTAATTAAATCCCATTCTCTGACTTTCATAATGACAGAGAGAATCAGTGTTTGCTGTATTTTTGAACTAACTGCAAATAAGCTGTAACTTAGGACTAAAAATCCAAGGCTTCGCATAGTCTGGCATTTATATAAGAGGAACACACTGTAAAGTGAGATGTGCTTCTCCTTGTTTTCTGCAATATTCTAAGACCACTTCAACATTTACCTCCTCAAGAACATTCACTCCTGCATAAACAGCTGCTTCTTGGTGGTCCTTCTCTTCATTCTTTTTCATGTAACTCTAGGACAGTGGCTCCCAACCTTCCTAATGCTGTGACTCTTCAATACAGTTCCTCATGTTGTGTTGACCCCCAACCATACAATTATGATCATTGCTACTTCATCATTGTGATTCCTAGATTTGAACTTTCCAACCTCCTTTCCTCACATGACTCATAGAATGAGGTTTAAAGCATTTAATGCAACACTTTAAAATCTGTTCTTTGTCCATCACAGCTCTGCACTGGGATGATTGCAGATGCCCTGGAAATACCACAGGGCTCTGATTTTCTATGCTGGGCTGCCCACATGGTGTCTCTGATGAGATGGGTTTGGACCATCATCTTTGCTAGCAAGGGATTGTTAACCCAGATAGAAATAGTTCACCACCAACTGGTTTTTGAACTCACTTCACTCCAGTGTGTTTCCTTGTAAGGAATGTATTCATTACTCCACCTGTTGTTTATGTTTGTATCACAAAGCACATTACAGATCACATTCTCTCCAAATGTCTATGTATCAGTTTACTTTTATAAATTTCAAATTCAACAATTTAACAATAATTTTATTCATCTCTCTACAATGGGTATCAAATTTAGAGCTTACATTATGACCAATTCATTCTGAGCTCTTCTCTCTCTCTCTCTCTCTCTCTCTCTCTCTCTCTCTC
>CABHPH010153467.1:0-22022 GCA_902168325.1 Peromyscus nudipes
TAATGGCTTGAATCCCCAAAATCTGCACATAGACTTTACATAATCTAAACTTGACCTAGAGGATTCTCAAGACCAATTCATTTTATTTTAACAGTTGTCATACCCAACATAGCATTAATTTTAGAACCCAAGCCACTAGGTATATGAGAAATTCTTCAGAATTCTGGAATAGTTAATATTGGAGAAAAGGAAAATAATAGATGGGAACAGAAATAAATTTAATTTCTTAAGAGTCAGAAAATCCTGCTCTAAAGATTTAGGTCTCAGAATGTCAACAAATGTGTGGTATAGGAAGGAGGAAAATTAATAAGGAAAGTAATTGTCTTACTTTGAACTGATGACCAATAAATATAATTGCATATATGTATACTTATGTACACTTGTATGTATATGTTTGCATGGGTTTTTTTTCATTATTTCACATTTCTTTATCTTTTTTATACCCAAGAATGATTTGCAAACTTTTTTCTGACTACTCATCATTTATGTTATGAGCCAAAGAATAAGTAAAATAAAGAGATGAGAATATTTATTACCAATTCTCTCCTTGTGGGGAAGGGAAGCACTTCCTGTGAGATGATGTCACCTTCCTTGTGAAGATCACAGCCTCTATCACCAAGTCTTGTCTCTACACCACTGCAGTTCTCCTCTCCTTAACATTTCAGGTTTTGGAGAAATTAGCACCCTCCTTGGTACAGGCCCAAGGACATTATGTTGTTCAACATGATTTTCTTACACACTCCTAACACTTCATAAATAGTCCTCTATTTAAATCCACTCAAATAATCCCAATTTGTAATGCCATCTGTTTCTTCCTGTGACACTGATTGATATAGGAAGCCTTTGAAAGTTTTATGAATGCTAGGATTATTTTCTTTAAAAATAAAAAATAAATGCAAACACAAATTCCTCATTCTCTATTCATTGACCTAACCAAGGTTATGAATTCATATGTACACAAAGGCTTTAGATTACATTTTGCATCTTTAAACAGAAAAACTGTTTTGTCCAGTTGATTTCAACAAACAATGAAATTAATATCAAGTCCCAGATAGTATCAGCTAACCTAAGAGTCATACAAAATACAGCTTCCTTCTTAGTGCCTGTTGGGTCCACTATTGTTCCCATGAAAAGCAAGAGATAAGATGCAATTCTCCCAATGCTTTTGGTCTTGGCTGATGTTTTTGACCTTTCCAGCTACTAAAAGACTTCAGCTATAGTTGGAAAGTTCTTTCAACGTGGTTTTCTAAAGACCATTTAGAATCTTTTGACAATTGTAAATTTGATTCAACAGATTCTACTTTAATGAAAAGTCAATCTTACTTTCTCAGCTTCTGTTTTTAGAATACATATTCATCACCTGATATTATCTCTTTTCATCCCTGTGGCAGAGGTAATATTAACGACAACACAATGTGACAGCAGAGGCTTTAGGCTGATCTGGAGCTGGAAGAATGCAGGAAAGTGTTTTGAGACAGCATCGGTGTGGAGGGGCGTCTTTCCCTTGCCACTCACTGTGATTGTGAAAGGGATGTTCTATTGTTCACACTGCTCCCTGGAGAAGAGAGGGTGCGCCTTAGTGTCATTACTAGATATGGTCTTTTCTCAAGTTGAGAATAAATGCTAAGACAGCTAGCTAATGACTAATGCAATGCTAGTCCTTATTCAGGGACCAGCCTGAAGGAAAACTGTGAAGTGAATGTATTTTATTCTTTGCCATACATTCTTGAAGATCTAAGAGATTCTTTTTTTAAATTCTACCTTGCAAAAATACAATTTATTTTGGCCAAGTTGCAATAGAAATAATTTTTTATTTAATCTCATCCTTTGCATAGCAATTGGTAAAACATGATATATTGATCACGAATGCATACATTGGTAATTTTAATAAATATTTTTATTTTATAATTAATTTATTTTTACATATCAGCCATGGATTCCCCTGTCCTCCCTCCTCCCACCAACCCCCAGCATTCCCCCCACCCAGTACACCCCCCATTCCCACCTCCTCCAAGGCAAGGTCTCCCCTGAGGAGTCAGCCCAGCCTGGTAGATTCAGTTGAGGCAGGTCTAGTCTCCTCCTCCCTGCACCAAGGCTGAGCAAAGTGTCTCAGAATAGGCCCGAGGTTCCAAAAAGCCAGCTCATGCACCAAGGACAGGTATTTTTTTATTAATGTTTTAAAGACAAACATCCTTAATATACACAGAGCAAACACAATTACAACTCTAAAGAAATACAATTCTATAGAATGATACCTACTGCAGGCCTGTCACAACTTTTTTCATCAGAATTACCTGTTTCTATGATCCTCTTAGAGATTAAAAAGCCATCTCTGTTATTGGTTGTTTTTGCTCTTTTGGGGGGCCTGCCCCCCAGCTCCCAAATAAATCACACATGGAGGCTTATTCTTAATTATAAATGCCCAGCCTTAGCTTGGCTTGTTTATTGCCAGCTTTTCTTAACTCATCCTATCTTTGGCCTCAGGGCTTTTTATTTTTCTCTATTGTATACCTTTTCTTTCCTTCTTATTTCATGGCTGGCTGTGTAGCTGGGTGCCTGGGTGGTTAGCTCCTGAAGTCCTCCTCCCTCCTCTCTCCTTCCTTGTTCTTTCCTCCCAGATTTCTCCTTCTATTTGTTCTCTCTGCCTGCCAGCCCTGCATATTCTTTCTCCTACCTCTCTATCAGCCACTCAGTTCTTTATTAGACAATCAGGTGTTTTAGACAAGCACAGTAACATAGCTTCACAGAGTAAAATAAATGCAACATAAAAGAATGCAACACATATTTGAGTAATTAAACAAATGTTCCATAGAATAAACAAATGTACTACACCTTAAAATAATATTCTACAGCACATCTCTGGATTCCTCGTCTACTCACCATCTCAAGTTAATTTAATCATATAACTAGAATATGTTTGAAACCAATAAGGGAAATTTAAACAAATTCCTTTACTAGAAATACAAATTAGAAAATAAAAGCTGTACTCTAGATATTAAGAAAAACCATTTGCAATCTCTTTCCATCCAATATTAAGGAAGTTAGATAAATTCATTCTATCCTGTAATCTACGAAATTGAAGGCTGTCAATCTTTTACTTCTTCCATAAATATGCAAAGAAGTATTTGATATTAGTCAAAAGACCAAGATGCAATATAAGCTAGTATTCTAAACAAGAGCAATTTAAGAACATTATTAATAATCATTAATAATTAAATAGTTAAATATGTGCTACAGATTGGATCTTATGTGCCAAAGGTCCCAAGGCCCATGCTTAAAGACTTGGTGATGTTGGTAGGTAGTGGAATCTTTATGAGCTGAGGCTTCATGGAGGTTCTGGAGACCAGTAGTAGTGTATCCTTGGAAGGCATGGAGAGACGTCAGTCCCCTTTTCTCATTTTACTGTGCCATGATCTCTCACTATGACATGGATGCTGACTCGCAGAGACCCTAAACAATAGGGCCAAACAATCACAGAACAAAACCTCAAAAACCATGAGCCAAAATCTACTTCTTAGGAATTTTTAGAGTAATAGAAAGTTAATGAATACAATCAGACACTAACCTAGTTCTAGCAGAAGAATGTACATATTCAGCCTCACAACCAACCTGGAAGAATAATGTCACCAAACAGCTTGTCCTCAGAAAAAAAAAATACATGGAAATTGCTATGATAACTATGGAGTAATATAATTTATTACAACATGTGAAGACCAAACAAATTGCTCTAAGATCACAAAAAGATAATGGAGGAATATTCCAAAGGAAGATACACAGAACTATATTCTTCCTTTTATTAAATACCCTCTAGTTATATACAACATTTTAAAATAAGAAATATATGATGCACTCTAACAAAATTAACATATCATCTTAATCACTATATTCACAGGCTGATATTTTTCTGAATTATCACTTTTTAGATTTATTAGGAAATATGACTAACTGTTATGTGCTACACAATCACCAATAAATTTATTTTTCATATAATTCACAAAAATGCCTAAAAGTTCAGTGTAACATTTATTAAATTACTTAATATATACAAACATTAAGATGTCATTAGTTAGCTAGATCCAGATTTTAAAGAAAACATGAAAATATTATTTATCCTGGTTTTTTCTATGTAATTTATTCTCTCATTTCAATACAGATAGATTCTTGGGCATTTTCTGATGAAAATGTTCAGTGTCCTGAAGATGAAATCATAGATTAGATTGAATTTTATTCTCAAGATATTTGCATGGCACAAATATTCATTTCCTCATTAACTCTAATACACTTTCTACACAGAGTTATTTAAGATGTGGAAGAAGAACACAGGGACCATGTTCAGTATATTCCCCTTCCATTGTGATTATCAGGGCAAATGAGCAGTTTTAAGTATCTGGTCATGTTCAAAATATCTATTGACCAAGTGTGGTGGTGGACAAAGAAAATGTAATGCATAGAACATCAAGAGAGCTGTTATTACCTCAGTCCTCCAGTATATCCTCCTGGGACAAACCCTTGGCTATCTCTGCATGTCAGTTTCAGTATTACTATGTAGAAGCTCTATCTATATGCAGCTCACTCACTTGTTTGGAGGATAATATGTTAATATGCAAATATGGAATAAATACTCTGCATGGCATAGCATCAAGAGAGTGAATAATAGATGCCACCATTGTCTTCAGAAATATATTTCTGATTTCCCCAGAAGCTCAGAATTTTCACATAAATATGAAAATAAACATTAGGAAAACATTGCAAGTCCAGGAATTTATTCCTCACAGGGTACTAGAAAAATGGCCTTGTAGTTTCCAAAAGTAATTTGCCAGAGTGTACGTATTTTAAAAGCACAGACAGAAAGGCTACCTAGGCAAGCCAAAGCACAGAGTTGAGTTAGTATCTATAGAGGACCCTACTCAGGGCACATGGAGTCTGAGACTACAATCTGGAGAGAGCAATCTGACTCGAAAGGTGAGTTTAAAGTGTCAGTAGGTTATGTGTTTAGTGACAGAGGTAAGAGAGCTCAAGGTGGTCACTTGTAAGTGTGATACTAGGTCTCAGGAGGCTAAAGCAGCATTGAACCTGAGGACATCCTGGTGACATAATGAAACCCTGTATCAAGAAAATGGTCAAGGAAAAATCGTCTCCCTACCATTTATAAATTGATTTTCATTTTTCTTTGCATATTATAAATTAAAAAGAACTGTGCCACACACCTTCTGGATTCCCTTCCTAAAGACTCTTGGGAATGCTGATAGTTCTTCTTTTGCTGCATGGCTTCATATCGTAAAAAAAAAAAACAAGGATATATATATATATAGATAGATAGATAAATAGATAGATAGATAGATAGATATGTATATATATACATATATATTATACATTTTATTGAGGAATTAACATTAGCGATAATCAAGAAGTTATAAGACAGATGGTACAAATATCCATGCATTGAGTTCATATAACACAGCACAAAGTCCTCTTCTGTTGATAATCTTTCAGAGCTGTACAGATGTTTCATATCCTGGCATAGAGTCTGACAGATGTATAAAACCTTGGATAGCTTCATCGCCATCCGTTGGGTCTGCTTGATAGAAATGTTTAGTGATTAAAAGAATAATTAAAAATAGGATAATATTTAGACCTTAAGGTAAGAAAAGCAGGGGTTCGATTTTTAAAGCTTCACTGAATTTCACTAAAAATCAAGAAGGAATCCTAGGTGAAATTGTCTAGAAAGGGGATATATGATGTCTGTTTCATGTAGAAACTCTCATGATGCTGTGTGTTGGATTTCAGTTGCTGTTACAAAGTGCCTAAGAAAACAAACTTTTAAACAATGAATGTTTGTGCTGACTCATGTTTTCGGGTCATAGTCAACTGCACATTGGTTCTGGGCCTCCACAATGAAAGCACCAAATGATGGATAGAATACAAAATAGAGAAAAGTTATTTACTTCATTGCAAACTTTGAAAATGTAGTGAGAAAAATGGAGAGTTGAATGCTTACTTAAGAACAGCTCACTATGGCATACTCTTTAAAACAGAGACTTCTAATGCTTAGTGGTGGGTCTTCCAAAGATAAATCTAGCAGTTTTGAAAAGTATATTAGGATGAGAGGCTTAAAATAACTACTTATTAATCTACTGATAGGCTTCTTCAACTACCCAAGATAATTGGGAATGGTCAGGCTAAAGGAGTTAATAGTAACCTATAAGCAAGTGAAGATCAAAGATAAACAGTGTGCATGCAGTTAGTTAAAATATGCAAAATACACAGCAGTGGAAAGGAGATCAAGAAGAATGAGTATTTAAATATATTGGACATATTTTAAACACAAACCTTGTTTTTAATCTTGGTAAATTACTGTAACACAAAATAGGACAATTTGCATCAAAAAAAATATAAAGTTACTAGTTCCTTGTTGAAAAGGGTGCTGCTGGTATATGATTCACGTTGCTGACCATGTAGCATTTTACATCTTTGTGCTAGCCACAAAGTTTGGCCTAGTTTTTATTCTTTGATGATGTAGAGACTGGGTTTATTTCTATAAAAGGATTCATCAGACATTGTCTGCTGAAAATTCGTTCACACTTTGGACTCTAATGGCCTGCACTTCTATGCTTCAGCCACCCTCAGTGTCGCATTTAAAATCACAAAGCCAATTATGGGCACAATCAGCTGTCCTTGTACAAAGCCATCATAAACAGCCGTCTCCCCAAGATTGCTTTTTCATCCAATTTGGTGTCTGCTTTTTTTATGACTATTCTTTTTCTGTTATGCTGACACATGCCTTATGATTTAGAGCACACACTTTCATCATCATGCTTTTGTCCATGTATCTTGCTGATTTGCACAAAGCTTCCTGGAACTTGAGTCACTAGAACTTTTCATCTATTCTAATAGTGCAGGGCACAGAAGTTAAGCTATTGCTTTTGCCAACAAATACGACAGCAAATTTATAATCTCAATTTAAATAGATTATTTTTATTATTTATATATTATATATATATTACAATCAATGTGTGTACATATGCTTCCTAGGTTTGTCATCATGTGATGATTAATCTCAATTTTGAACTTTATGAGATCTAGAATCACCTGGTAAATGATCCTGTTAATAGAGATGAGAAGACACACCCATCAATAGTGACTCCATTCCCTTTCTGGGATATAGACTATATTCCAAAAAAAAAAAGGAGAAAGTGAGCCAAGCACAGAATGTGTTGTCCTCTGCTTTGTGAGTGTGAATAGTGTGAGTGCCTCAAACTCCTGCTCCCAGGATTTCCCTGCCCTGACATACTGTACCCTAATTCTAATTATGTAGTGCTCAATACACCTAATACTAATTATCAGTGAAAAATTGGGACTTAACGGAGTGTCCACTGTCTTCAGTCCCACACCTAGGAAAATGTCATTTGTGTATGTTCTTGAGTGTGTATTATGTCTTCAATGGTCTCAAGGGAAAGTTAGCTCCACCATTCACAAATTATGTATCGAGGAGAGCCCTGTTATAAGGTATTTAGAACACTCGTTAGGAATTATGTTGGTTTAGTAAAGTGGCAGTGGTAGGTTCTCCTTCAAGATCCATGACTTCCCTAGGCCTGGCTAAGTTTCCCATACCAGGTAAGCTTCCAAGGGAGGAAAGCAACCAGCAGTCCTACCTAGATTTGACACCTACAAGGAACTATAACAACCAACATGCCTCAATATCCCTAAGGCTACAGTAGTTGCACACATATCTTGGTGATTACAAATAGCCTTCTCATTGGACTTAAAATCTATTCAACAAGAGAGAAATGACGTCTGGTTCTGGTTTCCCCTAAGATCCCCACAACAGATTATCCAGTACTGGATGATCAGCACTGAAATCATTTACATACTAGTAACATACTGTGAAAGTTTCAATTATATATTTAGAAATTGTGTGTGTGTGTGTGTGTGTGTGTGTGTGTGTGTGTGTGTGTGTAACAACAATTAAAGACATAGAGGACATTAATTTAAAAGACAGCACAGAGGGGTACATGCAATGGGTTGAATGGAGGAAAAGGAAGGGTGGAAATTATATAATTATATTTTAATTTCAAAAAACTATTTTAAGATAAAAGAAGATCTATTAATTCTGCCCTGTCTCTGCAGAGACCCTGCCCTGTCAGTACAAAAATCTTTCCCTTGAGACTTTACATCCTGCCACACTCTGCATCAACTGTAAACATCTTCATATCTCTTCCTTCTTTTCATCATCTTCTTCAGATATATAACAATAAGAGCATAGTTGAATTGTTTAAGTATGAATACAAACTTGAATTTATAAAAAATAATGTGCAAAATTAAAAGTCCAGAGAGAGGAATCTAAGCCATCCCTGACTCAAGTTTCATAAGAGAAAAATCTGGTGCTACTAGACATTTTGTTACTGAGTTTGGGAGAACACACTACAAGCCATTCTTTCTTATTGGCCATCATAGCTAAATATCCTTTGCTATAAAAAATAACTATGAGTTTGTCTAACCTTGCTAAATTTTTACCATGTGTCCTCTCTTTGTCTTTGTCTCCACATGCTAGGGCTGTAACATTATTGTACATCTGGTCTACCAGAACCGCTATAGCAAGGATCACTTATGACCTGTTGACAAATCATAAGCTTTCCTTTCTTCTGTGCCTCTATGGCTTTGACTTTGACCTCTGTTTCACCTTCTCCTTGTCCTGATTCCTTCATACAGTCACTCAAAGGATCTTTGTTTTGATTTTTTTGTTTTTTGTTATTGAAAATAGATTCTTCCCTCATCTGATACATCCCAACCACAGTTTCCCCTCCTTCCACGCCTCCTAGCTCATCCCACCTTCCCTCTCCCCCAGATCCACTGCTCCCTCCATCTCCTGTTCAGAAAAGAGCAGGGCAGTGTTAAGCATTGTTTTGGTCTCAGTTTCTACGTATATTCTTCTATTCAAACTACATCTGACCGTAAACATGGCTGGTCCTATCCTCTTACCTTTCAGGCTCATTCCCAACTCTGCTATGATTATCCCCGTGTAGAAAGTTTTAAATTGTTGTAATAAGCAATGGGTATAGTCATGAACTAATATGAAATTAATCTTTCCAAACCTCAGAGAACATCAAGTGACCTTCCTGACTAACGTGATGATTCCTCTCTTCATACTTTCTCATGTGGGTACCTTTTCAATTATATGTATGCTTTAGCTGACAGAAATATTAGCTAATATTTTAATCATAAGCAGTATTTTTCCTCTCTGAATAGAGCTTATGGAAATTGTCAGTTTTTTCCCAGAGTACAAAGATCACCAGAGCATTTCAAGAATGATAACCTTAATCACTATTACTTCGATGGTTTCTCCACATTCTTTTGACAAAACCGAACTTATATAACAAAACATTTACCTGTTTATATTGTCAGCTTTCCAAAAAGTTGGCAAGCATTTCTTCCCACCACTCTTTTCTTTAGGATATAAAATCCAGCTAAATGGTCTCCTTACATTTCACTAAATATTACTGCAATCCTCTAGTTCACATTGTTTAAAACAGAAAACAACTAAAAATCCTTGACATATTAATGAATAAACACTGTGGTAAACTCATTTAATGCAATATTGCCTACAAACAAATTACTGTTACACAGCATGAATGATCTCACAATGCATGTCATAAGCCAGCAGCAAGGGAGTACTCAAACTATGCTAATTTTCAGATTCACCACAATTTCCTTTATGGGACAAAAGTCCAAATAAGTTGTCTGTAATTGGTGGGCAGATGATGAGAGTACCTTTTCTTAGAAAATCAAAGTATTCTAAATCTTGACTGGATGTGGGAGATATTCACATAAACTACATAAATGTACATTTAGAATAAACATAAATTACATCTCCACTTAAAAAGTATAAAAAAATAAAAATAATAACAAAATAGCTCTCATTTATTGAGCATGCATTCTGTGCTATAAATGTTATTATTGTCTTATGGGCAGAATCCTGCTCAGATTGCCTTTAGTCTGTTCGTATCATATGGAAGCTTGAATGATGATGGCTGGGACAAATATATAAAATATGTGAAACAATCTAGAAGATGGGAGTGTCATAGCATGGACTTCTTAGTGGTCACAATACAAAATTCCAGTCATATTCTATACCAAAATAAGCATAATATAACTGCAATGATACTATGATACCCTTTATAGGTTTTATATTTTTCCCACTCTTCTTGTTGGTAGTTTAGCCTTGTGATAGCCAGTAAAAACTGGAGATGTACTTTTATTTGCAAGAGTGAAATGGCAAGATGGCTAAAACCAAAGAGGTCAGAACAGCTAAACCGATTTTACTAGTTTTTATGAAAATCTCAAAAAAAAATAATAACCTCCTGAGGCTGAGAATGCCTTTTACTCTCAAAATGAAGGAAACACCATAAAAGAACACTTACTGGGTTCATAAAATTCTAATGAATATGTTATTACCAAGCTTCACAATATTAAAAGAGAGATGATGGAAGAAGAAATGAAATACTTGGAAGCAAATTGAAAGTGATTGTCAAAAGGGCTAGAAATAAGAGCCCTAAAATTCACAGGTAAAACAATCGGAATTATACTACAGTCCAAATGATTGCTATAAAAGCTGATCTCATTTAAGATAAGATTTCATTTTCCTGTTTCCCCAAGTATAAGATGCTGCTAACGTAAGTATACTTAACATTCTTGTCATCTATCAATTGTCTGCTAACTTCAAACACATGGTTATGTGATATAGTAAGTCAATACGATTCTGGTTAACTTGATTAAATGATGCGTTCTTGATCATTTTTCATCTAGCCTCTAAAGTGAACATAAAGCAATCATTTATATCTATGGTGCTAATTATCAGAAGTCACTTGTGGTTAGATCTCTCTTGTAATTATTTTACTTCTATAAAATCAAAGCAGACGCCAAATAAGGTTTCCATTTCTTATATGATGGATGTCAGCCATAAAAAATAGTCAAGGAAACTACAGCTCTCTCTAAATCAGACCCTCAGATAGGCTACCAGCCAATAGGATCATCCCTTTTTTTTTTTAACGTCAGCATCTTGAGAGAGGAGCAATCATTTCTTCCTATTACTTTACAGTTATTCATCCTGTCCATACGACCAAATACTTTTCTAAAAAATATCCAACAGCAGTGCGATTTCTGTAATGAATTATCTCTGTAAAATTAAAGCTGATTCATTAGGAAAATCAAGATGAGCTTTTTAAATTAATGGGCTCTTCTCAGAGCAGACGAAAGTTTAGGGAAACTGTGAACACCAAGTACAATTTCCAAGTGGACCCTCCCTCCCCTCGTCCACACCACGCAATCCTTTCGCCAACATTTGCATTAGTACGGTGGGTTTGTCACAAATAATGATCCGACATTGGTTACCTAAAGCTCACCATCGCATTAGACGTTACTCTGAGCTGCACAGACAGCTCTGTGGGTGACGACAAAGGCAACATATTCTTTAGGCATCGCTGAAGACCAGGGAGAATAGCTTCGCTTCCCTAAAATTCTGTGCTCCGTCTTTATCCACACTCACGCCACCCTTCATCCTTTCGCCCCCATGTGGTTTTTCCTTCATGATAGGGGAGATCGTATACCGCGTGGCTCTTTCAGACCGGCTTTTTCCACACAGAAATAAGCACTTTACGTGCCTCCTTATTCTTCTGTGGCTTGAAAGCCTTTTGTTTTCATCATAGAAAAAAATCCATTATGGCAGCACCACAGTTTATCTGTTCAGGTATCAAAAGACATGAGTATTTCTTCAGTTGGGGTTAAGAAAACAGTATAGGTAAGTGTAACTGTTTCGTGTGGTGATGGCTTTGAATTAAAGGAGAGTTGAAAATGTATTTACACCATGGAGATAGAGTTGCTATCTACATCTCAGAAGCTTAGAAGGGATTGTTGGTACTTACTATAAAAACTAGACTCTTAGTTTTATGTTTGCTCCCAAAGTGCTGACCCCAGTTTACTCCGGATGACATCTGAGTCTCAGTGAGAACGGGGGGTTTGAGTGTGGAAGTTTTAGCAGTTATTACTTACATGAGAAACTATTAATATAGCTCTTACCCAGAAGCCTTATACTGACTCTGGGACAATGTGTGTAGTAATACACACTAAAAACTTAATGACACAAAGGAAATTCCTAATAATTCCGACAACACAAAAATTAGATAGTTTTCATAATGATATTATAAATAAATTAGAAAAATTCAAATATTCAAGTATAGATAAAATGTTCATCGTTGAGTGAAATAAGATAGATTTATAAGTTTAGGGAGATATGATAAACAGGATGCCTACACTCCATTCAAGGCCACACAACCAAGAGCACATAGGTACATCTAATTGTCTATGGTGGGTTTGAAAAAAGAGAAAGGGGCACAAAGTTGGGTGGATAAGAAACAGGGGAGGGACATATCCAGGAAGATGTGGGAGATGATTATGATCAAAATATATTGTATGGAATTCTCAAAGAACCATTGAAAATGAGAAAAGGAATACAGGGGCTTCCTGCAGAAAGCAAAAACTAAAAACAAAGCCTTTCAAATAGTTACTTCATAATAGAATCACTTTGAGAGAGTTTTAAAAATTAACCATGCTCAGGGTCTATCCTCAGTAATTAATTCAGAATATCTAGAGGTGAAATGATCCATAAAATACACAATAAGAAATATGCTAAAATTCCCACAAATAAACAAGCTCAATGCAACATAACAGTGAGGACCAACAGGTCAGAGGAGGCAGGCTATACAGTACAATTTTCTTTCCTTACTAAAACAAATGCAAGTTAACCAAAGCATAATTTTTATGCATTAGGTAAAGAAGATTAAAAAAATGATATTAGTTGAGCATAGTGGCACACACTAATAATCCCACTCAGATTAATCACACTCAGGAGGCAGATACAAGCAGATCTCTGAATCTGAGGCCATCCTGATCATCCTGATCTACAAAGTGAGTTCCAAGATAGCCAGAGCTACACAGAGAAATCTGTCTCAAAAATGAAGAGGAGCAGGAGAAGGAGGAGAAAAGAAGGAGGAGGATGAAGAAAAAGGAGGAGGGGGAGGAGGAGGAGGAGGAGGAGGAGGAAGAGAAAAAAGAAAGTGATATTGCCCAGAATTTAGAAATCTTTGTGAAATGGAAATGCTTATTTTTGTGGTGGAGGCCACAAATAATTCGCAGTTTAGAAAAAAAAAAAAAAAAAAAGGTTGACATTTGGGCTGGGAAAATGTATTGAGTATGAACACCTGCTCTTCAAGGATGAGGCTCCTCATTCAAATGCACTCATGTACAATGATGGGCATCCCAGTAATCCCAGCATTTGGGAGCAATGACAGTTAGATCCATAATCTCCCTACTCCTCCACTCTAACTGAGACAGTGAACCTAAGCTTCTGCTTCAGGGAAGACTCTTCCTAGGGCTATAAGGTGAAAATCTGTAGAATAGTATACCCAGTCACTTTGTGACCTCTACGTATTCACTGATAAACACCTGTGTCCACTCAAGTATATTCACTAAACACAACACAACACAACACAACACACACACACACAGCCACCTTATATACCTCTCCTCCCTCCAAGAAAAGGTGATATTAATCAAAATCCTAAATGTACCCCAAATCTTTGAACCAGTAATTTAACTCTATGCACTAAAGTAACATGGAGGGTTGGAATCAAAATTATTGAAATATACTTTGATATTACAAAGTTCCAAACCATATAAAGTATCAGAAAAAGAATCCCCCCAATATAGCTGCTATTAGAAACTCATAGAAATTGTAAAATAATGGCTTGGAAACCTTTCCAATATTTGCAAAAGTGATAGTTATATGCAGGCCAAAAAGTAAATAACTAACCAAGAAAATATAAATTCTGGGGAAAAATACACACTAAACTGCAAAGAGGAGCTGTCTTAATCTTAATTTTCTTTCTTCATGATGTACTTTATTAGGTTGAGTAGGATTTATGGAGAAAGCATTAGCATTTGTTTTCAAGTAATGAACAACCACATATAATCCAATTTATCCTATAATTTTTAAATAATTTTTATTCTATGAAATTATAGTATAACTCTATCATTAATTTTCTTCTTCCCTTTCATCCCTTCAACCCTGCCTATTCTCTCTCTCTCTCTCTCTCTCTCTCTCTCTCTCTCTCTAATTCATGGCATCTTTTTTTTTAACTGTTGTTACATGTGTGTGTCTGTAAGAGAGACAGAGAATGTCTGTATATACAAATACATAAATAGTTTTGATAAAATGTTCCCATGTGGGCTTACAGTTCTCCTGTCAAGAGCCATAGACTATCTATCAACAACAAAACAACAGCAACAAAAAATAACACCAGGTATGAGAAGCCCATTTTGAGTTGTTGGTCAAGATTGCCCCAGGCACTTTCAAAATATTACAGGCTATTGCTCCTGCCCTTGGTTGTTTCCCACAGGTGGAAAACAAGTCCACTTTGCTAACAACACCATGCACTTTGGACAAAGGACCCAGAGGGCCCAAGATGGACCCAATCTGAAAGCCTCCTACCTTAGGATTCACTTTCAAGATACCAGAAGGAATCATACAAGCTTCCAAAAGAGAGGAGCAATCAACAGTGTGTATTTTGTTTGTTTGTTCATTTTTTCAAAAAAAAATACTTTACAGATTCTGCATTTGTGTCAATATACTAAACAGTATTTCAAATGCATGCTCCTTCCTTTCTCTGTCATCTTTGTCTTTGGAGACTAATAAGTGAGTCTATAAAGTTTCATGGCAGAGCCTTAGATCCTGAGCAACCTGTCAGTCACTTAAATTGCTGATTAATTTTGGCTTGGCACCAGATCAAGCGCTTGATGAAATAATCAGTCATCTGTGCCTGCTCTAAGAAATTAGCACTCGCATCTATTTATCAAAATGTCAAAGAGAGTTGTTAACCCTTCAGTGCTGTCCTGAGCTGCATACACCAACATTTCTCAACATTAATGGGCAATGTGCTCCAATCAGGAGGAAGCCCAGTTCTCAGCCTGACTACCTGTGGAAACTCCTTTGTGTATTTTTCATGACTCCCCATGGGAGGCCTTACCTTTTCAGAGGAGGGAATGGGGGATGGGTTTTGATGGGGAGGCTGGGGGGAGCGGGAGGAGGGAAGAGAGGGGGATCTGTGGTTGGTATGTAAAATGAGTAAAAACATTTCTTAGTAA
The DNA here is from genome assembly GCA_902168325.1 of Peromyscus nudipes. Taxonomy (NCBI): domain Eukaryota; kingdom Metazoa; phylum Chordata; class Mammalia; order Rodentia; family Cricetidae; genus Peromyscus; species Peromyscus nudipes. The sequence goes on from CABHPH010153467.1 coordinate 15,196, forward strand.
TAAAATAAAACATATAGAAAAATAATAGAGTTTGGAATCACACACTGAGGCGACCAGTTCTATACAAGCTCATTTTGGAGCCAAAAATATGAACTGTTTTCTCTTCTTTGGAAAAAATATTATTGGAAACTAGGGTTGTAGCTTGGTGACTTAGCAACCCCCAGTACTAAAAGTACTGAAAGCAACATCAAAAACGATAGTCATCTTTTTACTGAATGGAATCATTCACTGAATATCAAGGTGCCATTCTAACAATTGAAAAAAAAGGAGTCAGAGAGAATTCTCATCATGGGTATGGGTGAGTGGGTGCTGAGCACCAAGTGAGCACACTAACATCAAGCCAATTTAGTATTGTGCGTTAGCATTCATTGAGATCACTGTGTGCACAAAGCTTTAGCTCTGAAATTATAAAGAAAGCCACTGACAGGAATATACAGAATTGGCAGTCACGAATTGCAGTCAATCAATGTCAAGCATCAAGATATTATCCCTTTGAAGAAGTGATGTCGTTGTCAGATAAGTGCTGTAGTTCAGAGTTTTAACAGAAACACAGTTGCTATTGGCACCTGTGTCTGCCTCCCCAAGAATAATTCTGTCACTGCAAAACTAGTAAAAATGTTACTGTTCTCTCAATTTTATTACCCTTGTCCGAAATAGCGATCTCATAACAATATGAGTACATACCATAAAAACACAGATATGCAGCTATGATGACAAGTAATTATTTTTAAAGTATATAATATATGCTTCTATATAGAGTAAATGAAAATAAAATTCAATTAAAAATCACTACTTGCGTGATTCTTACTGTATCAGTCCAAGAAGGAAAAGAGGTGTACTCACCTCTTTTATACATTTTTAATGAAGATGAATGAGTGAGAATTGGAAAGAATGAATATAGCATTATAAACTTCCAGCAAGGAAGAATAATGTATAAATAAAATTGGCTCTATCTGCATTTTCAAGTATCTCTTATGCCTCAGATCTAGATGCCCAAAGAACAAGCAAGTTACCTGTTTTGACTGGATTTGCTAACATTATGTATTAATATTTTCAGATGTTTTCTGTACACTGTTTTAGTCTTGTTGTAGTAACTGATGTGTATATTCTCATATCCTGATTATTTTATTTAATTATTTCACTAATTTGAATTGCTATAAGTTTTCCATAGATTGTTACTGTTTAATTTCAAATCGTTGAGTTCTAGGTGTCTATATCTTATTGAAATTAAATTTTAATACAATTCATAATGGTTAGAAAAGATATTTTACACAATTTCCATCGTTTTAAGAGTATTGAGATTGCTTTAATGATCCATTTACAAAATAGAATCTATTTCTCTCCATGAACCACTCATGCATCAGAACCACAGCTGCTAGGTGAGAGGACATGATTCAGAAGAGTGAAGAAGCAAAGCTAAAAATGTTCCATTTCCTTCATGCGTGAGCTTGTCGCTAGCTGAATGAGCAATAATAATGTTAATGGTCAGCAGGAGAACAAAGAGAAACAAATGAAATCATCTCTATTTATCTGGTGTGTTCTGTGGGGGGGGGGGGGGTGTGTATCTGTGTGTGTGTGTGTGTGTGTGTGTATGAGGTGGGGAGGGAGACTCCAAGCAATGAAGAACTTCCAAACTTCCTAGAAGAAGTCTCGTGGGTCTCAAATCAGTGGCAAAGCATGGGGCATTCAAAGGAACAGTATGAAAATGGATACAATGCCTCACTGCAACAGAATGTGAAGATAACAGTATTCTTGTTAAAATTCAGAGCTTGGGATACGGTAACAAACACACAGTCATCACTGGTGTCAGCCATTTTACTTTTACTTGGAATAAGAACCCATTCCTTTCCTCTAACGACTTCAGGCTTTCCATTCCATAACTACACATTCCCAACCATACCCACCAGGCCTTTTGTGCTGGATTCTGGCCACCAACTGGATTACAGAAAAATCATTAGCCTTTTCCTTTCTCTTTCTTGCATCTTGATCTTACTCATCAGGAGAAAATAATTAACTCTCAGGCAAGTACAGATGCATACTTTGAAGGCGGGAAGGGGGTTCATTTTCTGGACTTGTTCACTGCTCTGCGCCCTTTTCTGTGCTTGATAAACCAAAACAAGCTTTACTGCTAATAAAAAAAATTCATCAATAAACTTTTCTCTTTCATTTAAGGCCTTACTGAAAAACACAATTTTAACTATTTTTTTTAAAAAGAAGCAAATGTTAACTACTGGCTTAAAATGTTGTCTTCTTTTATTATCAACAGAAATAATACTAAAACTAGAGCCAAACAAAACAACTTCATGAAAACAGCTCTTGTTTATTCCCTCCTCATGCAGAAGATAATTATTACAGGGAATGGAAAATTTTGCCTGATAAACAATAACACTTTGACTTATACAAGCTCAATAATGGCCTGATGATTGTTCAAGTAAAATATTCTTTTGGTTAGGAAAACATCAATAATGGTATGACTAAACTCATTGATTCCTTTTTTCAAATTGAATCCAACACAAGCTCTCTGAAATCTGAAATGATTTGTACTTTAGCTTTTCTTTTCTTTTTTTTTTGAGATGGGGTTTCTCTGTGTAATTTTTGTGCCTGTCCTGGATCTCACGCTGTAGACCAGGCTGGCCTCAAACTCACAGAGATCCACCTGGCTCTGCCTCCTGAGTGCTGGGATTAAAGGCGTGTGCCACCACTGCCCAGCTACTTTAGCTTTTCTAATACTGGCTCTTCTTCCTTTTTATTTTTTTTCACTAATGGTAGATGATTGTGTACTTGGCCCCATACACACCAGCTATAGATAAATTATAAATCCTTAAATATAAATATAAATGTTTTTCAATATTAAATCTTCAGGTACATTTTTCAACACTAACTTTAATTTAGGTGAAAACACCCACAATATACATGGATGTTGATTTCACTTACATTTTCTCACCTGAAATTTATTCATATAAACAAAATACCTCTAATTTGGGGTTGAAGATCCTGAACAACAATAGCCATCTCTCATTTTAACAGGTTTTGATGACTCCTAAAATTGAATGGAACTCTTGTTTTCCATTCTGAATAATACTGTAGGTAAGATTCAATACCATTACCCCTCTCAACCCTGAAGATAGGTTAATATGCCAAAATGAACTTGCATAGAGCCACATCACCTTGAGTTTACGGCCAATATCAAGGACAGAGTTAGCAGAGGAATGAAGAAATGAGTATTCAAAACAAAACTGAATGAAGCTACACAACTCGCCACAGTGGAGATTGGTAGGACTCCGGTTTGCACAACTTACCACAATGGAGGTTAGTGGGGTTGAAAGCTGGACAACTTCACCCTCGGATGATGTTTACCAACTCAGTGCTAGCCCTGACAAAACTGGGAATACACGAAACTAGAAAAATTAGAATACAAACCTCTATCAAAGTGCCCCTTATTGAACAGTAATTGGCTGAATCTATTTTGCATTATACTCTTAACCATTTAAGCCACCAATGGCATTGTATATTGGCATATTCTCTAGACCGTGGCATAACAGATTTCCCTAACTGGATTCTCGCATCCCTCTAAAAGATCTCAAGACGTCTTCAGCAGTATCTGTAAACCATTGCCAGGTCCTCAAAAGAAAGACATCAAGCTGTTTCTCTTGCTCAGTTGCCACCTCACTCTTCTATTTCCTTGATAAGAGAGTACTCTACTGTTTTGGACAGCTCCGACCTCAGTAAATACTGTCCACTGTTCAACTATAACCTTGAATGTAGCTGGAAGGTTTCTCCAGTACCACCCAGTCACAGTCCCTCAGCCACTTATAAAACAAGCATTTAGAGGCTTAATATTAATTACCAATTGCATGGCCTATGGCAACCTTCTTGCTAGCTAGCTCTTATATCTTAAATTAACCCATTTCCATTAATCTATATGTTGCCATGTGGCTGTGGCTTACCGGTATTTTCACATCTTGCTTCTCCTCCCAGCAGCTTGCAGCATCTCCTTCCTCTCCTTCCTCTTCTTCTTCTCCTGTCTCCTCCCACTATCTCTCTTGGATTTTCCCACCTGGCTCCATCCTTCTCTGCCATAGGCCAATGCAGCTTTATTTATCAACCAACCAGAGCAACACATACTCACAGCATACAGAAAGACATCCTGCTGGGCGGTGGTGATGCACACCTTTAATCCCAGCACTCAGGAGGCAGCCAGGCAGATCTCTGTGAGTTCGAGGTCTGGTCTACAGAACGAGATCCAGGATAGGCACCAAAACTACACAGAGAACCATGTCTCGAAAAACCAAAAAAAAAAAAAGAAAGAAAGAAAGAAAGAAAGAAAGAAAGAAAGAAAGACATCCCACAGCACTTGAAATATATGACTTGTTTTCCACAGGTTAACAATCTGCCTACTGGAATGCTACCAACTTATGTTCCTCATCAAAAAACTTGAACAGTGGTTGAATTTCTAGGGTACTTAACTATAGACCCTTACTAAAAATCAGAGAAAAATGACCATAGACCACAGAAACACAAGGTTTTTGAAGCAGCTAAAGAAGAGAATGGGGGGGGCTGGGCGGTGGTGGCGCACACCTTTAATCCCAACACTCAGGAGGTAGAGGCAGGAGGATCTCTGTGAGTTCGAGGCCAGCCTGGTCTACAGAGCAAGATCTAGAAAAGGCACCAAAGCTACATGGAGAAACCCTGTCTCGAAGAAAAAAAAAAAGAGAGAATGGTTCTTCTGTAATTGTCCCACAGACATAAGGGGATAAATGACACTATCTATAAATGAATGATGGACAGGGTCTGTCTTGTGGCAGCAGACTACTGGTGGCCTTCCTTGTTAGAAGCACAAATAGAATAGTTTAGAAAAAAATCTAGAATAGATATTCATTTAATAGCATAAAGCAGTGTACTCAGACTGGGGAAGCATGTAGGGTAACTGAAACTCTTTCCCTCTCCCTGAATTCTTCCAAGTCCAGTCCCCTATTCTCATTCCCAGATCTGTAGCAGACTTTCTGTTGCAGCCTCTTGCTGTGGGATGTCTTTCTGTAGGCTGTGAATATGTGTTGCTCTGATTGATTGATAAATAAAGCTGCACTGGCCTATGGCAGGGCAGGATAAGATTAGCCGGTACATTCAAACTAAAGACAAGATGAAGAAGGGTGGAGTCGGGGGAGTTGCCAGCTCTGCCCAAGGAGCAACAAGATGCCAGCAGACCAGTAACTCTACAGCTTCATGGCAACATATAGATTAATAGAAATGGGTTGAGTTAAGTTATAAGAGCTAGCTAGCAAGAACCCTGACCCATAGGCCATATAATTTGAAATTAATACTAAGCATCTGAGTGACTATTTTTATAAGTGGCAGTTGGACCAAGGAGCTTGGCAGGACCAGAGAAACATGGGACCATGGAGCTGGGTGGGACTGGAGAAACTTATGGTTACAGCCTCTCCTTATTCTCTGCCCCCATTCCCAAGCGACTAAACAGATCCTGGTGGAACACCCTGTTTCCTCCCTCTGTGAACCCTCTCAATGTCCTTCCTAGCCCCTCTCCATTCTTAAGTGCCAATCCCCAATACCTGGAAACACATTTTACATGGAACCCCGGTGGTCACACCTAGTAAGGATCCAAGAAGAATATCTTACCAAGAAACTCACAGGTATCACATTCTCTTAAGAAACATAGAGGGAAACAGAAACCAAAGAACAAAACATTCAACCAACAAAGACAAAAATCATATATCAGCACCTAGAATTACAATCTTCCAAAGCCCAGATGCCTAGATGCCAACATAAAACACAATCAATAACAGCCAGAATAATATGTCTCTTCTACAGTCCACCAACCTTAACACAGTAGGTCCTGAGTATTGGCATATAGCTGAAGCACAATAAAAAGACTTTAAAAATAGCCTTTGTGAATATAACCGAGGTCCATAAAGAGGAAATTAATAAATCCCTTAAAGCCAAGGTATTGAAGACATGATAGATGAAATGGATATCTACGTCAAAGAACCTAAGTAAAACTTGGCACACTATAAAAACATAAAATTGAGCCGGGCAGTGGTGGTACATGCCTTCAATCCCAGCACTCGGGAGGCACAGCCAGGCGGATCTCTGTGAGTTCAAGGCAAGCCTGGTCTTCAGAGCAAGAGCCAGGACAGGCACCAAAAACTACACAGAGAAACCCTGTCTTGAAAAAAACCAAAAAAAAATAAACCATGAAATTGAACAATAATGGGAATAAAGGATGGAGAAGAAACCCAGGTCAAAGCCACAGAAAATACTCATGACAAAATCCTAAAAGAAAATTTCTCTAACCTAATGAAATAGATGGCTATGGAGATATAAGAAGCATGCAGAACACCAAGTAAACTAAATCCAAAAAGAAAGCCCCTCTGGCACAAAATAATCAAAGCACTAAATATACAGAACAAAGAAAGAGTATAAAAAACTACAGTGGAAAAACATTAAGTAACATATAAAGGCAGAACAATTAGAATAACACCTGATTTCTCAGTGGAGACTCTGAAAGCCAGAAGGATTTGGAAAGAAGTTCTACAGACTCCCAGGGAACAAAGATGCAAGCCTGGACTACTATATGCAGCAAAACTTTCAATCACAATAGATAGAGAAAATAAAACATTCTATGATAAAATCAAACTTAAGCAATATCTATCTAGAAATACAGCTCTACAGAAGGTACTAAAAGAAAAAATCCAATCTATAGATTTTAGCTACAACCAAGAAAATACAATAAATAATACCAGACCTGCTTGTCAAAAGAAAAGAAACACACACACACACACACACACACACACACACACACACACACACAC
>CABHPH010153468.1:0-46889 GCA_902168325.1 Peromyscus nudipes
TGAGTCTGAAATGCCCCCATTGTAGGCTCATGAGTTTGAACACCTGATCCTCTGCTACAAGCAATTGACCGGAGGTTGTGTCACCCTTGGGATTTAGAGCTAAGTCCTCAGATTCAGGTCACTAAAGGTGGGCCTTTGAAGGTTTCACATTATCTGGTCTTGGCGTGGCTTTCTGCTTCCTGACTGGTTACAGTGTGAGGAGGAAAAGCTGCATACTTCTGCTTCCACAGGAAGTGCTTCTTAGAGTACCACACCCTCCTCACCTGGACAAAGTGAAATCCCCCCAAAACTGTGAACATAGATAAACATCTCCCCCCTTAAATACCTTTTTTTCAGTATTTTATCAAGGCAGTGAGAAAACTGGCAAATACACATTCCTCATAAAGTTCTTAAATCACTATGGCTTCTTGTTAGACACTGTTACATCACAGTCCTCATTAAACCTAAAGCTCTCTACATATGTCATTTGTGATCATTCGACAGGAAACCAGAAGAATTCCCCCCTTCATGACCACTTGCTTCTATTGAACCCTAAAAATTCGTAAGTAGACTGTACTCAACATGGGAGCTCATACTGCTGCTCTCCTGCTTGATTATTTAACAGGTTTTTCTTTTATATCAAAAACCCCTCACTTTCCCTCATCATATTAAACATTTAAGACTGCTTATTTCAGAATTGAAATTTCCTTCCCCTGCTGTGTTTATCTTTGCATCCTTTTTAGAGAGTCTCCTTTTTCATATGAACTGCACTTTACTTGTAGAATTCATTGTTATATTTCATTTGGCATTTGCTCTAGAAAATATTCACTTCTTGTTACATCATTAAAACGTATGGCTCTCTTGAGTGTTTCTTTTATGCACACAGCAAGCTATTTCCCCACTCTAAAGGATATGCAAACTTTTGAGTTATTACCATCCTAGAATAGGCACAGTTAAAATTATTTTCTTACTGTTATAAGAAAATTATTAATAAGTTATAATGTAAAAATAGCTGCCTGTGTAACTTGAATAACACACGTGTGTTGCTTAATCAGCAAAGCAAAGAAAGAAAGAGAGAAATGAAGTGATTACTAGTATTAATCTTGGATTTTCCCAAGATAGTATTTTCTGAACAATCATGGGGAAAGGAATAAGAGAAAGAGAAGGATTTCAAACCACATTTATCTTCCTATATAGAAGAAACAAAGATGGGAAGTCAGACCTCACTTGAGTTTAAATATTCTCTGGGATCAGGAATGAGAGAGAAAGGGTTTTCAGAAATGGAGCCTCTAAACCCAGGTGAGAATCTCTATCGCTTCCTCGGCAGTGTGTGCTCAGAGTAAAGTTTAAGAGGCTCAGGAAAGAACAGCCAGAGTACGTCTAGACAATCAAGGAGACACTTCAGAGTTTGTACAGGAAAGAGGAACTAAGATCAGCATGGATCTAAGGTGGATACAACCTCTTCAAAAGCACATAGGGTGTTTATTAATCATATATTGGCCATAATATCAATAAATGCCTTATGGTTTTTAAAGAATTAAACGTTGTACAGGATATGCTTTTGTATTGTAGTTTGGTTAACTGGGTTTCTTTCTCAGAAAATTCACAGTAAAATCTTTTGAATATCAAAGAATGTTCTTTGTAATTGAAATGTTGAAGAATACATTAGGATAAAGACTAAAAATTACTTAAAATAAGAAAAATAGATACAACAAATAATGCAATTATAGTACAGTGAAGGAATGCACAGGTTTATGTTATCAATGCTAGAAATTAAAACTTGCTTAAAATTAAAGAATTCGGCTTCCATTCCTTGGTTCTATAAAATCAAATCATCTCCTCACACAGAGGGCAGAAAGTTCAGTAACAAGGCAACTGAAGTAATGGATCAATAAAAAAGAAAGAAACATCAATAACACCAAATACATTCATTTATAAGTATTGGTTAATTGCACTTGAATAAATTTAAGCATAACTGTCCATCAAAAAGCACTATTGAAGCAGGTAAAACAGATGCAAATGAATGAGTAATAGATATCACAGAGATGTAAACACTAGGAGTTCAGAAATTTAAGGATAGGAAACAATGGATATCGCAGTTCCAGGATAGAGAGTGAATATTCCATTCTTTTGTCTGTGTGTTCTACTTGGGTCCATTTTATAGCTCAGATGTCTCCTACCTACATTGCAAAGGGCAGATCTTTCTTTTCTGACCTACTGATTTTAATTTTAATATCTTCTTGAAATATTCTCACAGAAATAGCTAGAAAACATGCTTTATCAAATATATACATTTTACTCATGTTGACACATAAAACTAGCTATTACAGATCTATGAAAAGATATGTCCAATCACGTCCAGATTTGTTTTTCTAATAATAATTCTGAATTTGGAAGTGGCATTAGAATTCCCTAGTAGCAGCCAGGATAAATAATTTGCAGTAGAGTTATAAAATGCAATGTCATACACTGTGACACTGTGCAATAGAAATGAATAAATCTTTTTACAAAACTGTATCTGAATTTAGAGCTATAGTTAAGTGAAAATATAAGAAACAAGTAAAAGGATGTAACATGTAAGAAACTAAATGTAAGAAACTAGTAAAAGTTTAAAATGATGGATAGTCTATAGTGATAAAAATTTACAATAGTGCTTCCACATGGCAATAAAGGTGTACAAAGGAACATCTTTATGTGTGTTTAGTATATTCTCATATATTTTCTAAGTAGAGGTATTTTATAGACGTGTGTGTGTGTGTGTGTGTGTGTGTGGTATGGTGTGGTGTGGTGTGAGTGGTATGGTTGTGTGTGTGTATGTGTATGTGTATAGTAGTAGTAGTAGTAGTAGTGTGTGTGTGTATATGTGTGTGTGTGTGTGTAGATAAATCTATAAAGAAGAATTATGTTCCTTGCTATGCATTATATCTCAAGTGCCAATGTTTACCTCAATCATATTTCTCCTTTAGCTAAAACCTGGTTTCTCAATGACACAGCAAGATTCCAGGCAAGAGTAGTCGATATTTGTCCCCAATTTTTCCCCCTTTTCTATCAAACCTATTCCAATCAGATTCGCACATGTACTGCTCACTACTACAATCATCTATAGAGTGAAAAATTTTAATTGCAACATTTCAGCAAATTTTATCATATTTAGTAATGACCCTCCCATTAATAAATGGTATGCATATTGTCAATCTTATTAAAGCAGGATTTCACATTCTAACCTCTCTGGAATATGTCCCTTACTTATCCTCATTTGCATTTATTTCTCTCTCTGCCTCTTATTCCTTCTCTCTTTTTTGTTTGTTTTTGTTTTTCAAGACAGGGTTTCTCTGTATAGTTTTGATGCCTGTCCTGCATCTCGCTCTGTAGACCAGGCTGGCCTCGAACTCACAGAGATCCACCTGGCTCTGCCTCCTGAGTACTGGTATTAAAGGCGTGTGCCATCATCACCCAGCTTCTCTATCTTCTTTACCAATTCTTCATCTCTACAATTTACTCCTTAAAAAATCAACGTAGTCTACTTTCATCTGAGAGACTTTCCGTTTGACCACCAAATCTTCTATCTGGTTGGCTCCTGACTGTGTATTTCTAGATTTGGCTTCTTCCTGAGCACTGCCTAAAATGATAGGTCTCATTGCACACTCAGTGTTTGTGGCCGTTTCGTCACTGTGTTGTCACACATACTACCTCTAATACCATCAAAGGAGTAAAGTTATTACTAGACTTTCCCCATGTCACAGAAAAAAATTCTTCTACCTCCTTCTTTTCCACACTTTCTAAATGACAGTCTGTTCTCAACATTGCAACAACAGAGATTTTGTCTCAACATGACTCAGATCATGAAACAGAGCTGATCAAAACTTCTTGCTAAATTTCATTACCATTTAGAAAGCTGCAAATCCTCACATCTGTCTGTTTGATGTCATCCACTATTGTCTTTTTCTTCTACTGTTCATATTACCTTTTTCTTTCTCTTGTGGTACAGTCATACTGTTCACAAGATTTATTTACTGTTCATTTTAGGTCCTTAGTGAAATTACAGCATTTGCAATTGATTATTTCTTCTGATCTAATGATTTTCCTCTGACCACAAAGGACACACCTTCTTTCTTCTCTATTAGTTTCTCAGCACAGATTTCACCTACTACACAAATTAAATAGCCAGTTCTCCTTACGTTGGGGCTTCATACTTGCTACTACAATCAACTATAGAGTGAAAATGTTAATTGCATCTATACTCACGTGAACAGAGTTTTCTTGTCATTATCTACTGAACAATGTAGGACAGCATTGTGTTGGGTGGACAGGTAAACTAGAAAAACTGATTTAAAGCATACAGGAAGATACACAAAGACTCTATGCTTTTCATATAAGAAATTTAAGTTAGAATTTGTTATCTATGGCGGGGTCCTAGAATCAATCCCCTAAAGATACAATTAATCACATACACATAATAATACAACTGTAAGTTTCAAACACTGTATATGTAAGCACCCTTCCCCCTCCTACTTAAGTTTGCTATTCTCCTTATACATATCCTTCCATACAATCCTGCCTAGTTACCTTATTTTTCAACTCTTGTACTAATATTCAGGTTCCATTATTACTCTCATTAATAATTTCATTGTTCTCCACAAATTCGTCTTCTGAGTCTGTCAGAGAACCTCAGAGTAAATAAATGATTGAATCCACTTTAAAAAAATACGTAAAATGTCTTTTCTTAATGCTGAAAACCCTGCCCTTATTTTTGCACTCCACATGAAGGTCTACTGTCATGTTGTCTGCCTTTCTTATGCTTTTACTCCAGGTATGTTCTTAGGGTCATATAGCTTAGCAGATAAAGGAAGCCAAATCTTTCAGCCACAAGCAACTCATTATTCAGTCCAATGCAGTTTTACTGGAGTCCATGAATAACCTCAAAAGAAAGAGAGCAAGAGAGAGAGAGAGAGAGGGAGAAAAGAGAGAAAAAAGAAAGGAAAATAATGTAAAAAACATTATCTGCAAAAACAATCACTTACTTGCTATCAGGCTCAATTTAATTTGTAAAATTCACACACACACCCCAATCATCTCTGTTATGTGATGCTGCAATGATAATTTCTAACATAACTAAATTAACATAGTTGTGAAAATGCATGCAGAAGGTATTCCAGCAGTTTTGATGGTAAACTGACGTTTGAGGTAGTATGTGAACACTTGTCTTTGTCATATGCAAGATGGAGTAGGTATCCACTTGAATCAGAAGTTTGCTTGGTCCCTTCCTCACTTTTATAAGTTTGAAATGGGAAGACTCCAGATTATCATTTAAATATTTGAATTCAAAAGAAAAGCAAAGTTAAGTTCTACCAAGCAACAGGTGAATTCCAACTATTGTTTTGACGAATAAAAATTTATAGAAAAAAGTACTTAAGAAATGTAAAAATGAGTACACCTAGAAATAAAACCATCTTACTCATTTAAGATCCCACCTTCTCTAGATATACATATGGAATATTTTAACTTTCAAACTTATATAGATAAAAGTCATCTGTATCTCCTGATAGATTTCTTCAGTTATATTCTGTTCAATCACATGACTATGTATGCCGTGACCAACAGCATACTGATAAAATACGTCCAAATATGGATTCACTGGAAAGTTTTGAAATGACTCTGAAATGTTTCATACATATCTCAGTTACCATGTATCAATTTATTCCCCATACAGAGCTCAACTCGGGGAACTAAAATACAAAACTTAGCATATTCATGACTTCAATTAAAGAGTTAGTATTTTTATACAAATGGTAAATCTTTTTGGAATTTTCTTGTAAAATGGCATTATGGACCTTGGGTTTATCAGAATTTGACACAATCAAGTCTACTCTTTAACTATTTCTCCTAGAGACAAATCTAATTGGCTTAATTTTGTTCACAAGATTTTTTTCCTGAAATAATTATCATTCCACAAAATATAACTGCATTATACAGAGTCGCAGAGCAATTTTTTTGAGTAGGCTATGCAGGACAGGTGGCCCTTGTTACAAATGGATTCCCAGATCTTTTTTTCTGGTAGATTGCTCAGAAGCATTTCTACCTAGACTTAAACCCTTTTTGGTCATGCATGCACATTTTGCTCACCTCATCACTGTCTCCTTGTGTAAGTCTCCTTGAGTATTTGCCAGAATGAAGCTGACCCTTAGAATAATGACTTTTAGTCACTATCAACAATTGGTATGTGTTATTTTAATTAGAAAATTAATTATGCATTAGGCTTATAATTATGGCTTTCTATTCTCATAACCATGGTTACATGTTGCCTCATAGCCCTTTTCAAATGTTCTTCAGAAAAAAAAAAGCTTGTTTTCCTGGAGTACTGTGACACAGAAATTATATATATATTTCATATATATATATATATTATGAAATGGTCAGCCAGCTGTAGTAACATGAGGAGACACAAGATAAGATGAGGAAAAATCAATGTTTATTTTATTCACATGGTTTTTTTTTTAAAGCTATTCAGTAACACTTGTGGAAGTCTGGTGAGGAAGAGTGTTTGGAGTTGTCACAGTATGTGTAAAAATGACAGGAATGGAATGGCTGTAGATGAGACAGACTGAGAAGACCTCTGAATATAATACAAACTGATGGGACAGGGAGCAAGGTTAGAGGTCAGTGGAAAAAAATAGGCTGAGGAAACATCAGGACAAAAGAAGATTCCAAATCAAATGGACATCCCTGAAAACACTCATAAAAGTAACATCGTCAGACTAAGATGGTCATATGCATATATTTAGGAATATATGTGCCAATAGTAGACATGCCAAAGTTGATGGGTCCATGAAGTCTCAATCCTACACAAGAAGTACAGGGAATTAAGCAATGCTCAACACCAGGAGAAATAGTCTTACCCAGGGAAGAGCACACCAACTGGTTATCAGGTCAGCCCTGACAATATACAAATAACAATATATACTGACTGAGCAGGGTGTATTTGTGTGTGTGTGTGTGTGTGTGTTTATATATTCAATAATATATGTTATATGTTATTTAAATAATATATATTACTTACAGGATATGATATGATATATATATACAATATATTATATATATATGAAACATAATATATAGAAATTTCAAAATATTTGCAATTCTATACCCGAAATGAAAACACTCAATATGTGATGGAAATGTGACTGGGGCATTAGTGGCAACATACTCAGAGTATTTGCACTTAGAAATCCATCAGTTACCTTGATAGATAATTATTATCACTATTCATTGGATAATTATTCAGATACGAGTGAACGAACTGTCAGTGTTCTTGAGTCACTCCTTAGGACTTTTAGTCTTCATGAAACCATACAGTATCTTCCAAAAGATTCTCTTAGTAGACTGTGATTGTTGCATAATAAGATGATGGACTCTGATGACTTCGGAGAGTCACCTAGAGAAGGGCCTAACAGGTGAGAGATTTTAATGAACAACAGCTTCATCCTCCAAGCACCTACAGTGAACTAAAATCTTTAACTGCTAATGCAGAAAGCTCTGATAACAGAATTGATTGACAGTCCTCTCTGTGAACTATGTCCCTTTTCTCCTATTTCCCCTCTTCACTTTGGAGAAAGTGGGTGGGGGTGCAGAGCCCTCAAACACTAAAGGAGGAAAGGAAGAAACAAGAAGAAATTCATGGCACTTCTGTCTTCTTCATAGCCTAAGGACGTTGAGGAAGTACAGCCTGTCAAAAACAAAGCATCTCGCAGTGAGCGAGAAGATGCCTTATTTTATTTAAGTAATAATGGCTGAAATGCTTCCCTCTTCCCAGCTCTCTCAAAACCTGGCAAACAAGCTCACAGCTTTGATAGTCACCAGGCTACTGCCTGGGGTGACTTGGTTGATTGCTACTCAGTCCTTGGCAACTCTGAGAGGAATTTTATAAATGAGAGGTTAGATCATTTTGTAATGGAAAATGTCCTTACCTAGGTCAGTAGCCCACCTCCCTGGCTTCCATGCAGAGTTCCTTCCAAAGTTAGCCAATGCAGTCTCCATTCTCCAGCCAATAAGAGATGGAGGACAAGCCAGTAAACCACATCCTTCTGCAAAGAGCCAAACCTCATTTTGTCCAGTTCTGAAGGGGGAAAAGGAGGGGAGAGAGCCCACAGCTCATTGCATAAAAGACTATTAGCACAATATGTAGAGTTAATATAGAAAAGCAAATGTAGTTGTTAGGGGCTGGCGAGGTGGCTCACACCTTTAATCCCAGAACTTGATTAATTTGTTCCAGGACAGCCAGGGCTATATAGTGAGACCCCTGTCTCAAAAGTAAAATGAACCAAAACACAACAACAAAAATCAAGTCCACACCAAGCAACTAGTTCAAAACAAGCAGGCTTGAAAGTCATTGAGGATGGCGCCTACCTTAATATCAACTTTGGCTTCCATATCCTGTGTCTCTGTTAATTCACTGTTTTTGCCTGTGATAACTGGTGACAGGTTATAAGGAGGAGAAGTGTCCAGACTGTCCAACATTAAAAGATAAAATAACGTGTGGAAGGGCAGCTACAGATGAGACAAAGGGAAAAGAGTTAGAGAGAGGTAGCTTTGTGGCAGACCTTGAAGGTAATGAATGGTATTTCCCCCTTTTAAAGCACAGCTACTTACGTAGATTCATTTTTATTCTCTCATTAAATCTTTTGAATCTGCTCTGTTACAAAGCTGTTGCTCAGAATTCCAGTCTCTAGTTCAATCTCTGGCACTGGTGAAGGGAGATATGGCATTGAAGATGAATTCCCTAAAAGACCAAAGGTTTACTGTCTAGGCTTTCTAGTAAAGAATGGACACACCATTGTCACTTCCTTTAAAAGTTAATCTGAATGGGCATGCCAGTTACCTGGACAGGAAACCACCCCTCAGGAAAACCCTGCATTTCAGAGACTGATAATACCCTGAAATATAAGTTCCCTGTCAGTTGTTGCTCACTCTTATTCCTTGAAAATACTCAACTATTTCTATAATAAGCTCTGTCTCCTGCAAAGAACTGTATTTTGATGAGAATTTTGCACAGAAATCACACAGATTCAGAAACCAAATAGAAACCAGAGCATGATCACAATGTCACCCTTATCTCAGAAAATCATTAAACATGAGTAGAAGTAATGGCAGGGAAATTAACCATGTTAACTTGAATAGAGGGAGCTAGTTAAAATAATTTCCCTACACTCTGTCAAAGCTAAATTTTGATTTGAAAAATATGTATCAGTTTTGCAGAAATCTCATTTTGTTTATTTACTTCATTTTTGCCCGGACTGAAACAGTATAAATATGGAGTTTTATGTCAACATCATAAAATTGTCTATTGGAAAGAAATCAAGTAATTTAAATATGTGGATTAAATAATTTTACATGTTAAATTTCTTTTTTCCTACATGTAGTTATTTCATTTGCTTCCTTTATCATTGTGACAGTGAAAATTCATCTGAATTGCCAGATTATATATAGTTGTATTGAGATATGGTAGTATTAAAATATGTTAAATTTTGAAATTGAGCTACTAATTTGCTTAAGAACACTTGCCTTAATTGCCCTAAATTATTTTTCTGCATGCTCTTCCCTAGAGTAACATTTTAAAGTATCTTTTTGTTTTTCATTTGTATAGTCATTTCTAAGACATTAGCAATAACTTAAATATTCATCACAGCAAAATCTTACCTTGTTTCAACCAAGCATTATAAAAATATCCCATCCAAAATGGCATTAGAAATGTTATTATATAAAAAGACATAGGTTTTATGTAAAAACAAGTATTGATCATATATGTAAATATTCAGCAAGAGAACAGCCAGGTGAGAATTGGTTTTCCTCGAATTAATACAATTTACAGCATTAAGAGGCTGTAAACCTAATCTGACTATATTTCTTAGAGATTGAACTTCTGAGTAGTAATTAAGATTGAATGATGCAGGCCTGGGAGATGGCTCAGAGGTGAAGAGCACTTACTGCTCTTGCTGAGGACCTGAGCTCGGTTACTATCACCTGCATCATGTGCTTGCAACCAAATGTAGTTTGAACTCCCTGGGAATCCTATGCCTCTGGCCTCCTTGGGCCCTTTTCACTCAGAAGCTTATACACACACACACATACACACACACACGCACGCACACACAATTTAAAACAAAAAAATTATCTTAAAAGGTTAATAGATAGATGATAGGGACCAGAACTGTGCCTTTGTCAGAAGAGAAGTAAAGCTAGGCATGTTGACATATCCTTTAATAATGGCTATTCAGGTGACTGAGACAGGAGGATTACAAGTTCCAGGATAGCACTGGCTCCAGAGTGAAACTGTGTCTCCAAAGAAAGATGACTGGGACAATATCTCAGCAGTAGAGTGCTTATTCAGCATGATGGAGGGCCTGGATTTCAGTATGAAATTGATTAAAGAAAATTTTGGGAGTATAGGCCTAGCAGAGAGTCCTGTGCTCTCAAGCATCTGCACCATCCACCCACAGTCAGGTTCTCACCCGATGCCAAAAAGACGCCCATGCCATGGGTTTGGATGCTAGAACCATGAGACCAGTGAACAGCTTTTGTAAAAATCAGTTCCTCAACCTGTAGTGCATAAATATTAACTAGATTAAGTAACCATGATATTTTTTAAAGGTTGACATTAAGATATATATAATTTATTGCTTAGACAATTTTATCTTTATAAAGGCTTTCTCAGGTTTAGAGTACATTTTTAGAGTACATGTCCTCTTTCATTATACATCCAAAGCATTTTACCCTCTTAGGTTACTTTTTCTTCATATAACTTACTGTTCAAAGATTTCCACCGGACTTTTTGATTTTTAGGGCTTTATCTGTTAATTAGCACAATGTTAATTAACATATAATTGACATAATATTAATTTATTTACATGTTAAATACAATGGTTACTTATTGGACAACTGGACAACAAATATGCTTAATATACATTTAGAAAGTTTAAATAAGTCAATGCCAACATCCCAATGATTCAAAAAAATTACTTAATTTCACTTTTTTTTGTGACCCAGATATACTTTCAATAGCTTCCAACAGATAGACAGAAAAAAAAAAATTCCCACTCCTGTCTTTCTAAGACCGAATGTTTATACAAGTTATAAGTGGCAAATGGCTCGAATATTTTTCATCTAAGGTAGGCTAATGTTACACATTCATGATGATTAAGTGACAGTTTTTTTAAAAAATAACATTTATTTACATTACTCGAAGGAGCCCCTAAGTTCGACACTTCATAAACAAAGCAATATATGTGAGAACAGGCTTTATGTTTGAATCAAAGCAATGTTCGAGTGTTTTATGACGTGATACAGTCACGTTTCATGGTTTTTATTCTTAGAAAATGAAGTCCCAATAGAAGAGAGTAGACGTTATGTTAAGAAGTTTCTGCTGGGAAAAAGCATTGTTGAGGAAACTTAATAACAGTTAGCAAGATGAATTGATGAATTGCTTCAATGTTATCATACTTGAAGAAAACACTTGAACTCTGAATAATGTTGGCAATTAGGACATCTTAGGAAAGACTGTACACATTTTATCAGGTTGCTTCAAAATGAAGGTGTAGGTGAATTGTGATTTAATTAGGATTATGTTCTAGTGAATAACATCCTGGTCATGAGGTTAAGAAAAATGACCATGTCCGCATCATGCGACTATTGTTCACTTTTAGATTAGCATTGTTTATACTATTTCTTCGTGTTTTGTTGTGTTTTGTGTCATGGATGTTTTGCCTTCATGTATGCCCATATATCACATGTGTGCCTGGTGCAGGTAGAGCCCAGATGAGAGCATTGGATCCCCCAGACCTGGAGTAGCAGACAGTTGTGAGCTACCATGTGGACGCTGGGAAGTGAACCCAGGTCTTCTGAAAGAGCAGCCAATGTTTAAATTACCAAGAAATATTTTCAACAATCTAGCATGTTGAGAAATTTCTTGCTACCTTATTTCTTGTGATTTTTGTCCACTTTAAATGAGATTGTAGACACTTCCAATGAGAAACATTAAATTGGAATCTTTACGACTTGCAAGGAGGGCACGTATGATACATGTGTTAGTCTCTCTCACACACACACACGGAGACAGCTAAGTTGAATCTATTATTCTATAAGAATAGGAGAAGTTGTTAAGACAGGAAGGAAGGGTGGGGGATTCAAAACGAAAAAGGGGGAAAGATTCAAAGCTGGACTTTACAAAGTGCCAGGGAGAAATCTGATAGTTCCATTCACCTGCTGTGGCTCAGAGGCGTGTGTACTTAACAACTGTGCTCAGCTGGCACAGCTAATTGGTGTGAGGAGAGGGGAATTCTTTTCAAATCTTAGCGTCCAAGAGGCTTACCGAAGAACCTTGAAATACAGGCCATCTCTGAAAAGAAAAAGACTAAAAATTATTCATGGAAAAACACCGGCACATTTAAATCTGGTTTTAAAGTGTAAATGGATGTATCTGTGTTGAAAAGTTAGAAACAGTCATTCTAGATTCAAATATTCTTCTGCTACTGGAAAAGTATCTAGAAGGAATTATAGTAGATTCACAACAGGTTTCCTATTACAACCTATGAGATGTACAGTGACCAAAATTAACAAGCATTAAACAAGCCTTAATAAATGTATGTACATATTTATGTGTATATAATTACAAACACCTATCGATATATATTTATATATACACATGCACTTACATAGAATGAAAAATAAAATATTTAAATCATACAATTATAGTAATCTACCTTGAAACAAATTTTACCTTATTTTAAACGGACCCTCAAAAACTGGGATATTTTATTAACTGGAACTTTTAAAATTTTTCTTTTTTTTAAGATTATAAAATAATTACACAATTTTCCTTTTCCTTTTCCTCCTCCCCCCAAACCTGCCATACACCCCTCCTTGCTCTCTTTTGAATCCATGGCTTCACTTTCTGTGTAATTATTACACGCATACATACATTCCTAAATACATAAACAAAATTGGCTTATTCCATATAATGTTATTTTTATGTATGTTTTCAGCGATGACCATTTTTTATTGAATAACCAGTTAATAGTCTCTTCCTTAGGGAAGGCTATCTTCTCCCACCTCTTATCCTTATTTGCCTATAGTTTTTTTTTGTGTGTGTGTGTGTGTTGGGTTGAGGCCTCCTGGGATCCCCCTTGTCCATTTTGGCATTTCATGTTTTTTCATGTTTAAACAGTCATGCTGGTGAGAATTTCATGGGTGTAGCTTCTGCCATTTCCAGTAGGCACAATCTCACAGCAAATTCCCTGGGCCTCTGGCTCTCACAATCTTTGCACTTGCCCTCTTTTTCAATGACCTTTGAGCTTTAAGTGAGGTACAAGGTTATGTGGTAGATGTAACATTTGGACTGGCATTTCTATTAGCTGTAGTTTCCTGGAATGGACTCGATCTGCATCAATGTTTCCTTGATGAAGGATGAGGGTTACACTCATCTGTGGGTATAAGAACAAATATTTAGAGTGTGTTAGAGGTCACGCTGGTTTAGTAAGTTGGTAGACTCTCCTCCAGGATCTATGACTTCACTGGGGAGTTGACTATGTGTCCAGGTCCAGGCATGTTTTTCCTCTTGTTAAGTCCACTTAGAGAGCTGTTGGTTCCATCAAGGTACATATACCATTCCTGAACTCTTAGGGATATTGTGCCATTCTGTTAATTGTTATGGCACATGGGTGTATTAGTTGGATAGGACTGTTGGATGTGATGCTTCCCTCCTTTGGAAACCTTAAATGTGCCTTCTGGTAACATGAAACCTAGTGGGACTTGTTTTTGGATATGATTATCACCTTGCACATCTGCCACATGCAAGCCATTTGTAAAAACAACCTATGAATGGTTATGAAACATTAGTTTTGAGCTTGTGAGCAATCTCAACACAAGGCAACAATTTCTAATTGCAACTGTGACAGCATGTATTTTCTGTTACAATAATTATTTTAATAGGAAACTGGTAAAAATGCTTGCATTAGCTACTTGCTCTGTTATTAAGTCACCCTGCTAATAATTGTCCTGTGACTAAGTCCAATGGGCATCTTTAAACCGTTTAACTACAGTGCATATAGATCTACCAGTCTATATAAGATTTGTTTTCTTATTTCATATTTGGAAAGTAGAGTGTGGACATTCTGGTGATAGGATGGCCAAATACCCTAATTGTCATGCTAAAAATGTTTTAATACAAAGATTTATGTGAAATTATTTGTGACCATTGTCATCCTATCCCTGAAACCTAAAATATTAATGTCCAATAATTTGGTAACAGAAACAATTTATATTAATAAGACAGGTTAAAGTAACATTTATTGAAAAGGATTTTGTTCATGAGGACTAGTTCTTTTCTTTGTTCTTTGTTGACTTGGTGTATAATGAATATTTAATCACACTATATTTGAATCTATTATTTTCTCATTTGCAAAGTCATAATACAAAGTTTAAAAATATTAACCTATTTTATGGCAAACCTTGTATTAAATATTTAGCTAAAATTAACACACATGTAGAGAAATTTAATCAAATATATAACAATAATGATTTTTTTTCCTGTGTGAAATTACAGAATAAGCTGACTCATGTTACTGAAACAATAAATAGATTTTAAATGTTACATAAATATTCTAGTCAAAACTGAACAATATGAAACCTCTTAAAATATTTTCATTTGTTATAACTTTAAGTTTCCTAATGTGGTAGTTATAACCACTCTTGTTTTGTCCACAAATGCAACCAAGAACAATACAGACACTGGTATTTTCCAGCAATTTAAAGATAATATTTGCAAAACAGCCCCAGCCCCATGGTATTAGCTTTAAGTTTTAGGGAAGAATAATTTTGTGTCTCCTTGATACATGAACTTGTAAGTTGTGCAGACTAATAGGCATGGTGAAGCCCGTTATAAATTTAACTGATGTTCAGAATCTTCTGCTCTTGGGCTGGGGTCTGAAGCTCAGTTGCTAGAGTCCTGGCCTAGCGTGTTGGAAGACCCAGGTTCCATCTTCAACATTACGTAAACCCAGCAGGGTGGGACACTACTACAACGCCAGCACTCAAGAGGTGGAGGTAAGATGGTCAGCAATTCTAGAATGTAGAGATTTATGTGAGCCCGAGATAAGTGACACAGATTCACAAACATCAAAAATAATTACAGCCATAAGTTTCCGACTATGTGTAAAACTTAAGCATCGTAGAAACAACACAATCATGTATAAGTTCTCCCTGTTGCCTGTGAGCCCAGGGTCGTTATGACACTGTTGATATGGACAGTGTTGTTTTCAAAGTTGTTTCTAGCTCTCAAGGACTGTAGTGAGTAATCTACTAAGAAAGCTTTAATTGAAGGGGGAGGGGGGAGACTCAACTGGAAAACATACCATGAAGAATTGATGGTCAAACAGAACTTTCTTTAAATTTATATCTAATTATACAATATTATTTTGGTGCCAAGCTGAAGTCAAATGGAAGGTTGTAATAGAGGGAAGCAAGCCAGTGCACTGTAGGTTGACTACTTTTTTCTTGCCTATTTTACCAACGTTGTCCAATATGAAATTTTATGATTTTTTTTTGTTTTTTCTTTTGTTTTGTTTTCGGATTCCACTAGAGCAAGGTCGTGTGATAGTTGTATTTTGGTGCCTAGTTTATTTCACTTCTCTTAAGTTCCATCCTGAGAGGCTTCATTTCTTATTGAGAAATATTTTTTTCCACTGTGTATATGTACTACTTTTTTTCAACCTAGAAACCTAGGCTATTGTGCACAGCATTAAAATAAACAAGGGAGTGAAGACCTGTTTTTTACATACTGATTAAATTTTATTTGGGTACATATCAAGTAGTGGTTTGAGGGATTGTTCAATAGCTCTGCTTTAAGTTTTTGTGAGAGATTCTACCAAGTGCTTTTGAGAGTAGACATTGATTATCATTGATTATCAACTTTTCAGGGTCTAAACTTACCTAGAGATAAACACATCATCATCGTCATTTCTTTTCCTAAGTTGCGTTTCACAGATAATTTTGCCACAGCGATGAGCAAATAACTTAGACTGTTGCTGTAATTCACAGTCTCACAAAGAGCAGACAGAAGTTCCTGTCCCATCTTGCCTTTTCAAAGAATTTTTAAACTTTTTTTCCTTGGGTCACAGCCATTCTCCTTGGAATGGGGTGATTTCTAACTGCGATTTTATTTTCATCTCTCTGGAGATTGCTGATATTTTACATGTTTTCTATACTTGCCAGAAAAAAACTGAGAAATGTCTGGTTAAAACGATTGTGCTTTCCGTCAGTCATACTATTTGAATTTTTACCTATTGAGATTTTGAAGTTCTTTATATATTTTGAATGCAATCCCTTTGAAAGACATAGATGAAACTGTTTTTTCCCAATCCTTTCAACTACATCTTTCCTCTGTTGATTTTTTTTATGTTGCTGTGAGGAAGGTCTGGTCTTCATATTCTTCTGTTTTGTTTATTGCTAGTTCATTCCTTATGCTTTGAAATCCCCGCCCCCCCAAAGTCTTACTATTGCAGCGCCCAGATGCATTGATTTTTACGCATTCTCTTTTAGGAGTTTCATGACTTTAGGCACTCTATGTAAGTGTTTCAAACATGTCCAGCTCATTTCACCTCTCCCTTCACATGATTATAAAACTCTCTAATGATTATTGATTTAAATTAATGGTTTTGCTTCAATACATGTCCAAAGTCAATTAGCTGTCAGTACAGTACTTAATTCCTAGGGTCTCTTTCCTATTGTTGGCTGATGTATCTAGTTTTGTACCAACAGCATATTGTTTTGCTCACTATACATTCGTAGTACATTTTGAAGACAGGTAAATATTTATTTCTTTGTTCTTTCTGCTCAACATTACTTCACTATTGAGCAATTTTCTGTGGTGCTGAAGACATTTTAGAATGTTTTTTCTATTTCCGTGAAAAATAGAAAAATTTTATTAAAGAACATTTCATGTATTTAAAAAATATTTCTTTATGGAATTGGGCAGCAATTACAGTACAATGCAAGATGATGAGATAGAGAATGTTGATGTCAGGCAAACATAGTCAATCAGAAAAAAAATAAAGGTTTATGTCACCTTTGGATTCATTCCAGTTCAGAAATTAGCACCAGGAAAAAAAAAAGACAGTATGAAGAAAACAGACATTTGGGGTCTCGGGTATTTATATTCTCCAGTTGCCTGGAAAAAAAAAAACAAGTATGGTGTGAAGAACATTTACTAATTTGGGACATGTTCTTAAAGCAATGAGTCATTTGACCAAGATAATGTTCTTACCTAACACAGCAGCTTTGCATTCCAAGGATAGTCCTACATACTTCAAGTATATGATGTCATTCAATGACAAGGGCCTAGGAAGCAGGCACTACCGTCGACAAACTGTCACTCCACCATCAAGATGAGAAGACTTGGGGACTTGATATGCAGAGTGAATGACTGTAATCATATTTCTGAGAGTGGAGCAGGAGTTGAACTGTAGGCTATTTGAATCTAGGTATGAGACATGTTGGGTCTCAAACACCATAAAGCCAAAGAGAATGCTTTGAAATCCTAACTGAAGCTGACTAAAATCGAGAAAGAGAAGTAGCCGTGGGAAAAAAAAAAAAAAAAACTCCCTGACCTTCTTTCATCTTTCTGTGTAAGGTCTGGCCAAAATAATTACCTGACATACAGCCTTGGAATGGAGTTCACAAGACCCTCATGGGAAAGGTGTCCCGCTGTGTCACTGAGGGAAACGGGTAATGACAGAAAAGCCAAGAGGAACCTGAATGAACAGGATTGGCTAAATCTCCCAGTTCATTACCATTAGATAAGACCTTGTTAGTCAATCATCCTTCACTCTTCCTCTAACCTGAACCAAAAAGTACACGTGTCCCTCTTTGGAACTATGTTTCTAAAGTTAATCAGGTGTTATATTTTGTTCTTGGTAATACTTTCTCTGTGGTGGAGGTATTAAGCTATCCCTTAAATGGGAAACATGAAAGTTAATTGCTGTTTTTACCCCGCCATGGGCTTAACTGATTGGCAATACTACCAACTCATAAAACTAGGCTGTAAGGATGACGAGAGGTTTAACAGAAAGTCTTTAAATTATCGTCATGTACCTCTTGATAGGAGTCAACCCAGGCAAGACACCCAAAATAAAAGATGACCTAGGCCATTTATGTGTTAGGTTATGCATGAGTCAGGAAATGCGTTATGACTGAAACTTCCTACATATAAAAGCTTAGATAACTAAATAATTAGATTCTCTCTCTCTCTCTACACACACACACACACACACACACACACACACACACACACACACACACATATCCCTTGAAATCACCTGGATAAAACGATGGATGAAGAAACAGAAAATAATAAAGTGTGATTTTTTTTTTTACTGCATAATCACTTGGAACTTCTGGGTAACATGGGAAAGACTAAAAGCACAAAACATAATGTCTTGCTACATGCAATGTAGAGGATATATTAGTAAAGAAAACATGTACAGAAGTCAGAATTTGAACATTACTGATGAATGGGTTTTTTAACCATGGGAGTCTTCAGGATATGGAGAATTGAGCTCCGTACTAAACACTGATGTGCTTTGTAAAATTTATTAGGAGATAATAAACACATCTAATCAAACTTCTGTGATAAGATCTGAGCTGATTCTTTCTTCAAAAGTGTCTGTTCATTTTTGTTTGTTTGTTTTTTGGATTTTCTTAGTACTGTGCCAGAAGATATCTATAGATGATGAATTCTCAGATCTGTATCATGTTATAGTTTGTTTTAGGGACAAAAGAAATATTTGGAGACATTTAAATTTTTAAGAGCATTAAGCATCATGCGTTTGTTTTTTAAAGTAAAATTTAAAGAACATAAACATGCTGTTTAATCACTTCTGTGTATGGATTTGGATGGCATTATTACATTCAAATTATTTTTCAACTATTGCCAACATCTGTATAGAACACTTTCTTTCTTATCTCCTCTCCAACTCCTATCCCCATGTCACACAGAGGCTTTATATCTCTGTCTTTCTTTGTTTTGTTTATTTCTGAGTTCTTCCTTAACTGATGTATAAACAAAGCTTTATACTATTGTTATTAGGCCCCATAAGAAATTGGTTTACAAGCTTAACCTTATCAAGCATGAAGACTGTTTACTTTTGTTTTGGACAGTGCCATACATTGACACAATCCATTATGACTATATTCACCCCCCTTTACCATGTTACATTCCTTCTTGTCCCTTTTTTCTCCCTTTCCAATTAGTCCCCCAGTGGCAACACCCTTGAAGAAAATGATGCCCCACCCCATAACAACCATTACCAGTTGATGGCATCTCAGGAAGCAGCTGGACCTCCCAGGTAACGATCTGTGACGAGATGTTGAAGGGCTTAATCTTGTAGAGGTACCCAGCTCAATGTGTTCATGACTGGAAATGGCATCACGTCACAGAACTCCCTTTTCACCCCTTGTCTCTGACATTCTTTTTGCTCTCTCTTCTGCGATGTCATCTGGACTTCCAGGAAGTGATCTAGGTATTTCGTTCAGAGTTGAGTGTCAACAGTCACTTATTCTCAGCACTTTGAATACATATGAGTCTCTGCATTAACGGTCAGTTACTGCAAAATGAAACTTTTCTTCCCCAGGTGTAGCATGAATCTTAGAAGGTCTTATTAATAAAACAAACCCGGAGCCAAGTATTGGGGTGGACACTGGAAGATCAGAGAGACAGAACAGGCTACAGCTAACCTCACCTCGCCAATTCCTCAGCTGATTCTGTTTCCTCAGACTGGAAGCTTCTGTGTCCTCATTCAAATGGGTCTCAACTGAACTGTTTCTCAAAGCCTGAAAGCTTAACCAGCTAAAAGCTTAACCAGCCAAATGCTTAACCAGCCAAATGCTTCTAGTTTCTGGTCCTCACACCTTATATACCTTTCTGCTTTCTACCACCACTTCCTGGGATTAAAGCCTCACTTTCTGGGATTAAAGGCGTGTGTCACCAGGCCTGGCTGTTTCCAATGTGGCCTTGAACTCACAGAGATCCAGAGGGATTTCTACCTCTGGAGTGCTAGGATTAAAGGTGTGAGTGCCACCATTTTCTAGCCTTTGTATCTAGTGGCTGTTCTGTCTCTGACCCCAGATAAGTTTATTAGGGTACACAATATTTTGGGGAACACAATACCACCACACCCAGGGTTAGCATGGCACTAACTGCTGAGTATAAAAGTAAATGTTTAAAGAAAACTTGGCACCATGTCCATTTGCAAACAAACAGTACTTTATTTCCCCACTTTGGATAGACAACCTCTCTAGCCATAGATAGTTGACCAGGTTTATAGTTTCAGATATGTATTTCCTTCCAAGGGCAGAGTCTCTAATATGACCACAAAGAGGTTGGTTACATCAATATGTCTTTACCACTATTGTACCAGTGAGCATATGATGCTGCCACTGTTCAGTACTGTAGAAAGCCTGATCTGTGTGTGAGACACTTCATGATTTAATTTCCTCAGCAGCCTGCATAGCAGCTTCTGGTACTATGAACACTAGCCAACAGAGAGACACAGACAGACAGAGAGTTTGTTCCACATGTAATTTCTCTAGGCCCTATAACCAAAGTTTATGATGTCTTTAGTTTTTATTGTTCTCTAGTTTCTTTAAGATGAGGCAATTCACACATATATGCTGTTTTTATGACCTTGGTAGTTTGAATGATTCATGGACAGGGTTATTTTGAATGTTCTTGCTTTGGAATTTTTTATTTAAGTTGGAACCAGGGATTTTATAAAGAGAAACCACAGAAACAGACTTTTTATCACATAAAATCAAGATAATGTGTTGTTAACAGATTTATAAATGTTCTCTTTGTTTTTGACAAAGGAGACATTTTTTTCTAGAATTTTTCCATTATAAATTTACCCACAAATATATCCCTTTCTTGTGTATAACACATCATCTGGTTTGTGAGCATGGAAGGCATTTTTAATAGTTACTCCTGGGGGATTGGTCATGATACTGTACATGCATAACATAGCACAACTCCCAGGCAAAAAATAAGGAGCTATACTCAGCCTCTTTCTGATACTGCATCTAGATAACAGTTTTGTGATTTTTTTGTGAGTCTCCTATATTGAGGTTTGTCTCTGATACAGTTTCGTATAATTTTCATGAATTTATTTAAATCAGCATGGAGATATTCTTGTCTTTATGGGGGTTCTAAACTGTGTCATGTTACTTCTCCATAGCGCATCTTTTCCTGTTTCATTTTTTTTTTCATTCTTGAACTTCAGTTGGTAATTAATTCTTTCTCTTTTGGCTTGTCTACCAAAGCATTGGTCAATACATCTCTAAAGTTGATTTTATTCTAAATAATGCGTGTGTGTCCACAGATAAGTGAAGATATGTGTAGTTTCTCATCAATATTTGCTGCATCAGACATTTCCAGAGATAGATTTACAGGCAATTGTGAACTACCCTATGTATGTACCCGAAGTCAGACTTGGATTCTCTGAAATAGCAGTTCATTTCCTTAACCTCTGAGCCACCTCTCCTGTCTTCCCTACAGTTTTGATGGATATTTTCTCCAGGTAAAGAGTAATAGTTGAGAACCTTTACAATATTTTAAAGTTTACTCCAGTATTTTCTTTCTTCCCTTGTTTCTGACTGGAAGCCTGTGTTTTTTGGATAGGTAAGTAGCTTTCCTATCCACTGGCTTATCTAACAATCTTCACTTTTTAAGTTTTTTTTTTTCATTGTGCCCTACAATGTGCATGTCTCTTGATGTACAATCGTCCTGCTTGGTGTACTAGGAACTCCCTAGGTCTATGGTTTTGTACCTGCCATTGCTTGAGTAAGCATCTTAATTACTATTACTTGAAATATTTTTTTTCTGATTTGCTGCTTTTCAATTTGATTTCCAATTTTCTAGTTTTGATATTCCTATATGTTTAATTTCAATTTCTCATATTGAAACTGACCCACAGGAATTGGATTTTATCCTCCATTTAAAAAGTATTTCTCTCCCTGTATGTCAAGAGGAAAATATTATATTTTAATGATACATTAAATATTAAAAGTTGAAAGAAACAATTCCCAATGTGTTTTTAGTAATATGTAATCATGATCTAAAATGATGGGATGAGTTCAGCTCAAACAGAGAAATCACAGCAGTGAATTTATTGTTAAGGTGGGTCTCCAAGACACAATTAAAAAGATAATGACACACCCATTGATAAATTATATTGGCAAATTTTCTTTTCTATACACATTTTGTTTTTCTGTTTGTTTATTTATTTATTTATTTATTTATTTATTTATTTATTTATTTATTTATGGTTTTTTGAGACAGGGTTTCTCTGTATAGCTTTGTGTCTTTCCTGGAACTCATTGTGTAGCCCAGGCTGGCCTTGAACTCACAGAGATCCGCCTGCCTCTGCCTCCCGAGTGCTGGGATTAAAGGCGTGCGCCACTACCACCTGACTCACATTTTGTTTTTCAATTAAAAAAAAATTACTGACTTTTTTAAAGTACCAATAATGCTCTTCGGCTAAGGATAAAAATATAAACTCATTTCCTATCCCCAATTAGGAAGAATATAGACATAATAAAGTAGAAAGTAAGAATAGTATCATGAGGAGAAGGAGGGGGAGGATGAAAGACAATCCAGTGAGTGGCAAAAGGTGCTGTAAAATGTTGGAAATTGAACTATCAATCTTACAGTACAAAAATACCACATAAAACAAAAACAAAGAAGATATCACTTTCGAGTGGTTAGTAAGTCAGAGAAAAGAACACAGAAATCACAGCTATTGGGGAAGAGCTTGACACAGAGTCAGAGTTTTGCTACATGGGCAGAAACAGGAAAACATTATGATCACAGGATACTGTTTAATGAGAGAGCCAGGAGATAAAGCAGCAGACAGAACACTTACTCTAGAAGTCTGAGGACTTAAGATCTTTAGGACTCAAGTGAAAATCGGGACGAGCACGGCAGCCACCTGGAATCCTGGCATTCAGGCAACAGACAGGGGCTCTCTGGGGCAAGCTAGAGATCCAGAATGGCCAGAATTAGTATTCTCTGACTTCACTAAGAGACCTTGCCTCCGTAAAATAGGATTGAGAATGGTAAGTAAGACACTTGACGTGACGGCTACTTCCACGTGAAACTGACACAGAAACCGAAAGAAGCGATCCTCAATTGAGAAGACGCCTCCATAAGTTCCAGCTGTGAGATATTTTCTTAATTAGTGACTGATGGTGGAGGGCCCAGCCCACTGTGGGTGGTGACATCCCTGGGCTGGTGGTCCTGAGTTTTATAAGAAGGCAAACTAAACAGCCATGATGAGCAAGCCAGTAAGCAGCACCCCTCCATGGTCTCTGCATCAGCTCCTGCCTCCCAGTTCTTGCCCTGTTTGAGTTCCTGTCCTGACTTCCTTTGATGATGAACAGTGATACGGAAGTGTGAGCCAAATGAACCCTTTCTCTTCAACTTGATGTTTGGTGATGGTGTTTCATCAGAGCAAAAAAATAAAAAAAAAATCCTAACTAAGACACTGGACATCAACTTCTGGTCTCCACATGTATGCATATCCACGAGAACCTTCATACGTACGAACATATGTTTACCCAATGACATATATACCCAATAATGAATGAGAATGATTAAAAGGATTATTGACTGTAAGTTACAGAGGATTTCTGAGCTGTAGAATGCAAGAAGGGAATGCAGGAAGCAAATCAGACATTAAAATGTAGAAATGTAGACATTTCTGACACAGAAATTAGAGAAATATAACTGGATCTAACCTGGAAGCCTTATAAATAATATTTGTACCCACAGATAAATGTAGCCCTCATAAAAGAAGATTCTTTTGGCAGCAGACAGATCATTACAGAAATCCACTGTTCAAAATGCAGCGGGGTACCCATCTCAAATATATATGTATATGTACATAAACACACACACACACACACATATATATATACCCCACAATCTAAGGCTTATCAATCATTGTGGAAGAAGAGATGGAAAGACTAGTAAGTGTATGTAAGTGCAAAAGGCCAGGGACATCTGCTGAATGATATTCTCTTTTGAAGAAGGCAGAGAAGGAGGAGAGGAGGAGGAGGAGGAGGAAGAGGAGAAGGAGGAGGAAAAACAGGAGCAGGAGAAAGAGAATATCAGTAGAGAGTAGAGTAAGGTTTAAATATGGGAAGATTTAGGTGGAGGAATAAGGAGTAAATATGTTCAAACTATGTTATATAAATATTTAAAAGATTAACAAAAATATTGCTTAAAAAAATCAGCCAAGCCAGTGATCTGATATTTGCTGAAGAGCTGGTAAAAAAAAAAGTTACAGAATGAAAGAATATGTAAATCTTTTCATTCTACAAAGATGGCTAGTTTTCAAACAATAAAGACACTAGTCAATAGAACATAGTTTTCTCTATAATCAAAAGAGGAAAATTTTACTTCAGTGATATCCTGATCTCAAAAACACCTTGAAACAATTCCCACTCTTTACTCCTCACTCAGTAGAATACCAGTTTTTAGTCTTAAGAGACCTCAGAGTGTATTCTTTGGGTCATGGTGTTTCATTGCAGCAATAGAAACACTAGCTAAGACACTGGAGTTTTAGCCAGGTTCAGGTCTCTTAGAATATGAGATATTTTTGTCATGATACATTGCCACAGGCAGCAGCTGAGAGAATTCAGAATTCTCAGCCTTTAATGAGACATCTGCATCACAATCTTATTGGAAGGCCCTGCTGATCAGAGGTTGCAGTCTACCATAGCCTGGCAGCTTTCTCTAAACACGGTGGACTCGCTCCCCGGAGCAAAAGCTTCCTGCTCTCTACTCAGCCTTATCTGGAGGTTGTCTCTAGGCCCAGGATGCCTGACATATCTCAAGGGAGACCCTTGAGACAGTTCCCTGCAAACTCTCTTCCCTTGATGACCCACATGGTAATTAGGCAAGTGCTCTCACCGTTTTGATAGGACCCTACTACCACATACAAATCCCCCTGTGATAGTATGCCACTTATGCAAATTAGAGTTTGTCTCCAGGCTCCTCAGTTCTATATATTCCTTATACTCTGGAATAAAGTTGAACTGATTCACTGATGGCTCTCTCCCAGAGAGCTAAAGTTTCCATTCCTGCTCATGGGCTGCATACAAAGCTTCCTGTCGCCCCTTCTACCTCTTTCCTCTCTTAGACTGATTGTGAACATGCCTAGAGGGAAGGAGCATGCCAACACAATCTCCCAAAAGCTCAGCCATCTTTGCTGAAGAGAGTCTAGAAAGATTGTAGGCTACAGAAGCTGTGGATGACTTCAAAGAACTAGTATTTTCTGGACACAGCAAGATAGTTGCTCATATGTACTCATGATAGCTGTGAGAAAATGCATAAGAGATATGTATCTTCAAGACAGACATATCAGCATGGATATGGTAAGTAGGTAAGAAAATCCATACCTGTATTAGAAACCATTGATAGGTGACATGTTCTGGTAGAGGGACTCCTTAAAAGATGTATGTTTACCAGGCAGTGGTGGTGCACACCTTTAATCCCTAGCACTCGGGAGGCAGAGGCAGGCAGATCTCTATGAGTTCGAGTCCCGCCTGGGCTACAGATTAAGTTCCAGGAAAGGCACAAAGCTACACAGAGAAACCCTGTCTCAAACAAACAAACAAAAAAAGATGTATGTTTTGGTGGGTTGACCATGCCACAGTGGAAGACCACATATCCAAAAGTATATAGGCATTGGCCAGGCATGGTGGTATATGCCCTTAATCTCATATGGTGGGTTAAATGAGAGTGGTGCATGTAGGGTCATATATTTGAATGCCTACTTACCAGGGAGTGGAACTATTTGAGTAGCCTTGTTAAAGTAAGTGTATCCTTTTGGCGGAAGCATGTCACTGGGAGTAGCTTCAGAATTTCAAAAGCCCACAGCAGTTCCAGGGTATCAATCCCATCCTGCTTCCCGTGCCTCAGGAAGTAAAGCTCTCAGGTACTTCTCCAGCACATTGCCGCTCTGCTTCCCACCACGATGATCATGTACTAACCCTCTGAAACTGTAAGCATGCCCCGAAGTAAATACTTCCTTTCTAAGAATTGCCTTGATCATGGCACCTTGTCACAGCAATAGAACACTAAGACAGAAGTTGGTGCCAAGAGTGGGGTATTGCTGTCCAAAGTCTGGCCATGCTGTTTGTTGGAAGAATATGGCAGACGTGGGGACTTTGGATTAGAAAACCAGTGGAGCACTTTATGTGGGAGCTTACTTAATGGGCCCTGCTGGTAGGAGCATGGGTAACAGTGCTAAGAGCAATGTGAACTATGGTGGCCAAGCTCCAGAAGTTTCAGAGGATAAGAATATTAGCCCTGGAATAGAGACCATTCTTGTGATGTTTTGGCAAAAAAAAAAATTATGACTGCATTTATCTCTTATCCTAAACAATTTGACTAGGGCTAAATTAAAGAGTTTTGGATTAATTACACTGGCCAAGAAGATTTGAAGACTGTCTAATATCAACTATGTCACGTGGTTATTAGTGGTTACTCT
The DNA here is from genome assembly GCA_902168325.1 of Peromyscus nudipes. Lineage (NCBI taxonomy): Eukaryota > Metazoa > Chordata > Mammalia > Rodentia > Cricetidae > Peromyscus > Peromyscus nudipes. Next base: position 26,574 of record CABHPH010153468.1, read on the forward strand.
TATGAAGATCTACCATGTAATCAGGTCAAAGGAAAAAAATGCAAAATGTAGTTTGAGGATAAAGGGAGCAGCAGGCAATGTTTTGTTGGAGCCAAGTCCTGTGCTCAAAGAGATAAAACATTTAAAGAAATGCCTGATGATAAATGGATTGTGTTGGAGACCCCAAGATGTTGAAGATGCTGGAGATGTGAGATATCTCCAAGGGAAAGTTGCTAACAGAGTATGGAATCAGCCCAAGAGAGAGAAGTATATTACAGTCAACAGAGTTGAAAATATTTGGAGATATGAAGAGCACTTTGAAATCAGACATGGATATGCAGAACTTGGAGTTTGATCTGCTGGGTTTTAAAGATTATATGAACATACCAAACTGTATTAGGTAGGTTTAAAAACACAAAATAGACACAATGGGTAAGTAGTGAAGTAGATGGATCTGGGCACAGTTGGGAAAAGGGATAAATATGATCAAAATATAGTGTATGAAAACAAAACCCTAATAAAAATGAGAAAAAACAACTTAACCAAATGTTAACTATTAACTACTATTTTCAATAAAACACTTTCCCATATTTATAGCTTTACTCTGTTCAGTCTCCCATGCTCAACCATTTGTGTATATGAATATAAAAAATTCATTTCAATACTTAATAATAAAGTAAAATGTATGCAGCATTGAAAACAGATTGGTTTAAACCATTCTTATCACAGATGTTCTGTACCGAGCAGAGGTAGATTGTTGTATTACAGTAATATTATTTTATGATTCATTCTTAAGCAATCTATGAAATTATAAAGTAATAATAATTTAATTAAAGCATGAAGGATAGATTTTGGTGATTTAAATCATGTTTTAACAATCTCATTACTATAATTAGCCTTAGATAACAAACATGATTGGGCCCTCATAAGATGTGAGATTTAATAGGCTCATTTCCATAATTGTAGCTATGCTTCTTAATTTATTATTTTTGTCTCTTAGAAACACTGTTGTTTTATTTTCACAGAATGAGGTCTTGAATTAGATATTCGAAACAGAATTACAGTAGAATGGAGGCAGTGCTCTACTTTTATCCTTGAAATCAAACTCGGAGGACCTCCGTTTTCATTTTAATTACTGACCCATGCATGTAATACACATTTTGCCTCTAGCATTTTTAAACAATTCACCACTGTCTACATTGTGGGTTTCAGTTTATAAAAAATGATGAATAAGACAGTTTTCTTCATGCTGCTATTAGAATAATAAAATCATATTATAGTTATCCAACCATGTGATATATGTCTGAGATTAATTGATATAGTGTAATATTTATTTGATAATTTCTGCAAATTTATAATTTGATTTTAATAATTGACTGAAATTAAGAAAGTCACTGCATTACAAGATGACAGGAGAAACCGCTCAGTTGCTGGTGATTTGGGTGATTTTTCACGAGCAGGAAACACTGGGTAAGCTCTCCAAGATGGTAGAAAGAAGTCTAGGGAAGGATGAGAGACAACTCTCCTTCAAAGGAACTTCCATGAGGACAGTAGGAATTTATCAAAGAAGCATGAAAGCATCTCACTCAACAGTCTAAATTGGGAGCTCCAACAATAGATTTGTGCTGAGGAGTATGTGCCATACCTAAATATACCAGAGTGGTGAATTTAGGAACAAAATTCATGTCCTTCTTACTGTCTAAATGAAGGTATCATGTGTCGTTTGAAAATGACTTGGGGCAGCTAAAAGGAATATTACGTAATTCTTTTCTTTCCTAGCAATATTCTAATGTGCCCTACCAATATTCTCATCTTTGTTGACTAACAGTAACAACCACATGAACATCTATAGAGCACTCATTCACCATGCGTCAGGGACAGTTTTAATTTTTTTGGTTGAACTATCAAATTTAATCTTAAAAGTATTTCTAAATAGTGGTTAGTGAAATATATACTGAGACCATTTTTAACATAACTGGGTCCTGAGTGAATTACCTTAGTCCCAGAACTTCAATATATCATCAAATCCATTGGAAATTAATTGTCACCCTTGGTGTAGTTCACATTCACTTGTATATTGAGAAGTGTACATGTGTGTGGGCATGCACATCTGTGTGCATCTGCATGTGTATGTGCATGTGTGTGTTCATGATCTATTTTATTTACAATTCATCTCCAGCTCATAAGAAATTATTGTCCTCCTAGTAGATCTTTAAATGTATTTATTGGGCTATATATGGGAATGTTTGAGCTAGTGCCTAGAAGTTAAGCATTATTCTTTATGGACCTTAAGGAAAATAATTGGATGATATAAATAACTCCTGTGATGATCCTTTAATGTGCATATAGTTTGAAAAATATTGTAAAGTATGAAAAGGATTGTAAAAATAGATCATTGGCAAAATGCTTTTGTTTGAATAAAGTGTCTGAGCAACAAACTGATATTTTTTCTTTAGCTAGATACTTAAAAATAAATACATAGGATTACCTGAATTAATTAATATAGCACACTGGTCATTTCCTCCAGTCAAGTTCCACAGGGGCTCATTTCTGCCTGCAAGTGAAACCAGCATGTCTTAACTAAAGCTACAGTGTTCTCTGATTTTGTCTCAAGTGGGGGGCTCAGATCCCTAATGCCTGTGATGACAATCAACCCATGTGAACATGGGTTTCAGCTCTGAGTGTGCCATCCTGAGTGTTTCACCAGCTGACTGGGTGTTGTGCAAACCGCTGTTATGTTCACCCCATCCCGCTGCCCTTTCTGCTCTTGATCCGTTACACTTCCTGCAGTGGCTACAGAACAAAGTGCTCGCTTTAATGGGCTTTCTAACTCTGGTTTCTGTTTTCTGCTTCCATCATTTCCAACTGTTTCCTAATATTTTTCCTGTAACTAGGGAAAAAAAGGCAAAACGCCCAGAAGAACGTGAAATAACTCCAGGGATGTTCTGACAGATTTTCTAGAAAACTCTTCTGCGGGGAAGTGTGTTAAATAGTCTTGATATTTTGAGCTTTAGATAATAGAAAGAAGCACTTGTCACAGTGCTTAACTTTTTTAAATATTTTATTTGTTCTTTGAGAGTGTCATACAACGTGTTTTGACTATATTCACCACAGCCAATACTTACCAGATATAAACTCTCTTATCTACCCACCCAACTTGTAATCTTCTTTTTTAACTATCAGGAATGATTTGTGCAGACCCAAATTTCTTAGATATGTTTTCTTTCATCAGATAGAGCATAGTTGATTCACAAGGGGCTATGCCCTTTAAAATATTACCCTCCCTTTCCCAAACACTAACAAATGCCAATATCTCCTAAACTAGGGGTGGGACTTGGTAACCAACTTCTCTGTGCTGGGATTTTTGTCTGGCTTGAAATGGCACAGATCTTGTGCATGCTATCGCAGTCTTTCCGAGTTCATATATGCAGTTGCCCTGCAGTGTCCAAAAGATAGTCTTCCCTTGTAGCCAATATCTCTGACTCTTGTGTTCTGGTTGCCCACTTTTCTGCAATGAATCCCGAGCTTTCAGAAGGAGGTATGTAGTATATATGTTCCCTTTGGGGCTAAGCATTATGCAGTCTTATTCTCTTCAACTTGGGGAGCTGTGGTTACATTGTTAATGGTTTTTACTGCAAAAATGATAAGTCATTGGGAGTTGGTTTCACTGTCAACATTTAACAGAGCGATAGGAGTAAATTATTTCCTAGAGCCTGTGGCCTGTTGAGCTACAGATTCTTGTCCTGATAACGGCACCAGTTATGGGTTCCATACTGTGGAACAGGACTTAAATCCAATCAGAAAGTTGAAACCTTTGATATTTTTTCCACCACAACACCCATGGGCATTTCTTGCTAGGCCAGTCATGATTGCAATTCACAGGGTTCATAGACAGGGAAGATCAATGATTACCTGTCTCTTCCAATAGAGCATGCATAGCACCTTCCAACACTATGCAAGCCCACCATCATGAAATGTGCTTCCAGATGAGTGCTGTCTTGATTTCTTTATGTTCTATGAGTCAAGTATGTGATATCTTTAGAAACAGGGAGTTACCATCAAGTTATGAAGAGCAATGAAGACCATTGGCAATAGCATATAATGTTTGGGCATCCATGGGACCTCCCTGACCAAAAACTCCAAAAGAAGTAACCTATCCTTGCAAAATGGACTTTTGCTAGTTAACTCATGGTGTCATGTTATCTCTTAGTGGCGCTATTGTGCTGTTAGAGAATAACTCTATTTTAGCCGTGTGTGTGTGTGTGTGTGTGTGTGTGTGTGTGTGTGTGCGCGCGCGCGCGCACGCCTGTGTATATGTGTATATATATATGTGCTTGTTTGTCTGTGAGCATGTGTATGTGTATCTCTGTGTAGGTGTATGTGTGCATGTTTGTGTGTATGTGTATCTGTGTGAATGTGTCTGTGTGTCTGTGTTTGTGTGTCTGTGTGTGAGTGTGCAGAAACTTCTACAGGAGCAGATTTCCATATGACTTTTACAGATGGTCTTTAGAGCTATTTATCTGTTCAATCCCTCCTCAAGTTCCCGTCTTTACCCTTTGCTACCTCACTTTATCCCTTCCTGTTCCTGTTTAAGCCTTTGTACCAGTGTTTTCCTCCCCTCCCTTGAAAACCCTTCCCATAACAACTTGGACACTCATCTTCAAAAGTATTTCAAATTAATCACAGATATTTGAAGAGTCAAATCTATCATCTATAATTGAGGGAATATATGCACCTTGGTCTCTCTTGTATGGATAATTCATTCAGGATGATTGTTTCCAGTTCCCTCACTTATCTGTTGATTCAATAATTTTATTTTTCTTAATTGTTAGATTATTTTATTGTACCACATTTTTGTAATCTGTTCACCAAGTCATAGCATCTTGGGTATTTCCATTTCCTTGCTATTATGAATATGACCATGAATGAAAAAGTATTTCTGTAGTAAGTTATGGAGTCCATTGTATACATGCCAAAGACAGGTATGGCTGGATCATTACCCTATGCTTAATATAGTAATTCTTCCCTCATTATATATAGAATATACCTATAATTTTAATATTATATATACATACATATATCACAAATGTATAAAATGTATAACTTGAACAACTTATTTTTGTTTTACACTTGTCAAAAGTTATCTGGAATAATTAGCTTACAGAAAAGGCTTAATTAGAATAATACAAGGTGACATTTGAATTTTAGATTCCTTGTATTTAACATGGATACACTAAAATGTTAAATTTTTCCAAGAATATACTTTTGAATTGAAAAATCAAATGTGTGAAGCTATCAAGTTAATATTCGTCTTGTGGTCAAATATATTTCTAAATGATTAAAATATATCCTAAATTATTTACATGACTGATAGTCATTCAGAATATTCATAAAATAAAACTATGCTATATCAATTATTATTTATGAAGGCTGGAATTAATTTCCCCATGTAAGAGAAAGATTTCTTTCCCAATCTTGCAAACCACAACTAGAGATTTAAAACAATAAATATATGCATATATTAGTAACTACCCATATAACCTCCAAATGATCACTTTGAAGTACATATATTACAATATATTACAATATCACACAAAGCACGCATCATGTGTTTAGTTCGATTTCCTTTACTCTTAAGTCCCTTGTTTTCACAATAGTTTCACATAATAACCATGAGCCTTCTTTCCACTGTGTAAAGGATAAGATTGAAAAACAAAGCCAGGCGGTGGTGCTGCACACCTTTAATCCCAGCACTCGGGAGGCAGAGGAAGGTGGATCTCTGTGAGTTCGAGGCCAGCCTGGGTTACAGAGTGAGTTCCAGGAAAGGCACAAAAAAGCTACACAGAGAAATCCTGTCTCGAAAACCTGGGGAAAAAAAAGAAAAAAGAAAAAGAAAAACGAGACTGTGTCTCTTAAGGTCAGAAGGACAGATGGAGCTGATTCCAAGTGATGTTTGTTGCTCCAGGTTGTGCACGTGCATTTGTTATTCTTTACTTCAGTTCTACATAAATGGTATGAATGAAGCACAAGAGAGTTGGAAATCTAATGTGTATCTCTCAGAGACAGACAGTCCCAAAGAAGCCTCACTTCCTCCATGTTTGCATGTTTTCACAAGCTGAACACGTGTTTCTTCTAACCCAAAATACATATGCTTGTCAGAAACTTTGAAAAGAACTGTATTTATGTCAACAGAAGACTGTGGAATGTGTTCTTAGGATCGATATAGTTTTGTTTTTAAGAAATGTTTGTAGGGAACTGTAGGATGCTTTCTGTTAAAGTCAATATATTTTCTTTGTATAAACTAAAACAGTAAATATTCTTATTGCCTATTAGTCTCAGAAATGGTTTCAGAGTATTTTCTTTGCTTTGTAATTAATATTTACAGTATCATATGCCTGTAGTGTTTGGTGAATTAAGACAGGGTTAACACCCCTCATTCACAAATGCAATAAAGAGATAAGTCTCAAATTTCAGATTTAGAGCAGGTTGGATTATTGGTTTATAATAAATATTTTTGATAGACTACATGTCAAATGAAACTGATTAATTTTAAATATACACTGAGGGACATAAACTAAATGTCATTTAACACAGTATTTTTAGTGAGTGTGCATTCTGGATTCACATGTGTGAAATTTTCCACTATGACATATGCTGGCAATCAGAAAGTCTCTGAGTTTAGATTATTGAATAAGGAATTGTCAACAGACAATAAAAATACTTTCAATAGCTTAAAAAGGCAACAATAGCTTATTTCTCAGGTTTGGGTTGCTCAAGTTTATAAGGTATCTGCTTGGATATCAGGAGTATCAAGGGACCACAAATGTCCAGTCCCATGGTTTTCCTCTGGGACTTCTCTCCAGGTGATCAGCTGGGGTGGTTGACCAGGAGATTCACTCTCTCACAGTTCTGTGGTCCTTGGCTCATTATGTCTTGGGTTGATTTCCTCTGCCAGAACACTACACAAGCTTGTCTGCATTCTGAAGTTTTAAGATATAGGAGTAGAGAAAAGAAATCATAAGTTTCTTCTTCTTAACTAAATCAAAAATTATCTAGAGACAAATGATAAGAAAATAATATACCAAGTCTTATAGGATGGAGCAATAGCAGTTTTGAAAAGGGTGTTTATGCCAATAAATCTCCCATCAAAAAGAAAAGAAAGTTTTCTAAATTATGCTGACATTACAATTCAAGGAGCTAGAAAATGAACGAATCAAATCTTAAGTCGGCAGTAAATAAAGTGAAATAAATGTTACAGACAGTAGAAAAAAATAAATCTATAAAAAATAATGCAAAATTTAATTTTGGAAAATAACATGAGCCAGCAATTATTTAAGAAAAGAGAAGAGAAGATTTGAATTAAGTACTCAGAAATGAAAAATTGCAATGGATGTCTGAGGAATAAAAAGGTTTCTTATAGACTTGTCTTAGAACATTATATTTTTAGCCTGTTTCCATTTGTGATCGAAGATTATGGAGACTGAGTAACTTTTGCTGGACAGTTATTATTTTTGTCATAATTCCAAAGGGTAAAAATTCAAATACATGCACATCTTGAGGGCTCAAGGAACAGAGAAGGAGAGAGGGCCAAGGATTCTTTTAAAACAGCCATACATTCATGATAAAGAAGACAATTCCATTAGCTAGTCAGGAAAACTGAGCCCTCATGACCTGAAATTCAACTGCTTAAAGGCCACAGATTTCAAGACTGATGAATAGGGGCTACGGTACTTACACTAAGCAACAGGAGAACTGTCCTGACAAACGTATGTCAAAAATTTAGAGAATTTACAGGAAATGGCTATTTTCCCATTGTTGCATTTTTTTTTAAAAAAAAGAGAAATGTTACATTGTCTGAAGAAAGGTGCTATTTATTTTTTTCTATAATTCAATATTTTTTAAAATGTTATTTTTTTCTCAGAAAGTTGGGGTCTATAACTATTTTATTGTGTTTCCTATTTATAATATTATAATTTTTTTGTTTGTTTTTCGAGACAGGGTTTCTCTGTGTAGCTTTGCGCCTTTCCTGGAGCTCACTTGGTAGCCGAGGCTGGCCTTGAACTCATAGAGATCCGCCTGGCTGTGCCTCCCGAGTGCTGGGATTAAAGGCATGTGCCACCAACGCCCGGCTATAATATTATAATTTTATCACTACTGTTTGCATCAATAAATTTGCCATTAGATTCCACAATTACCATATAAATGTTCAAGCGATCATTTTAGTTATTTTTCCTAACAAGGGTTTGGCTATGCAATCATACGTGATAGAGTAGGATGGTAGTATAATAGATGAAGATACACAGTAAAGATTGTTTGAGGCGCATTCTGCTCTTTGATGCATCTGAAGGAGATTGGGAAATGATTTTATTATTTATCAGAGTTCAATATGCATACATCCTCCCCTGAGTGTCCCACACATGCTTTGAATTTTTTTCTCTGTGCAAAATTTGACTTGTTTTTGTCTTTTGGTGGAGAAGCAATTTAGCTTCTTTCTCTCTTTCCTTCTTGTTGAAGTGTAGCATTCAGGTTCTAGTGTCCTAGCTATGGAAAAAATAACAACCAAAGTCTTATGACCCTAGCTATGTCCACACAGTTACAAAAGACAGCAGTCTCTTTTATAAAGGACGCTTTATCTTTCTCTCTCAGTTGTACACGATGTGCCCTCACTCATATACATGACAGGAGAACCATTCCATGTTGTTATATGGGAGACCTTTCCCGCGGAGATGCAACACACACACACACACACACACACACACACACACACACAGATGTCAATTCACACCAGAAAGGACCCCCACAACAGATGAAAGTAATGGTTTCACCTAATCCAGCTTGGTGAACAATTGTTAGTTGGGATGACTGAAAGGAGCACGTGAGGGGTTACCAAAAGAGCAAGCTCAAACTCAACAACATCTCCACCTCCAAAGGCACAGGGCAACATGGGTGACAAATCAGAAGATACATGCCTGACGCTCCATGCACGACCTGCAGGCAGCTCCACAGGTGTGACAGAGCATCTTCCCCAGCAGCTGCTTAGTCCCTCTATAAAGCTGGAGAGGGCGTCTTTCAGAATCATTCACTCTTCCGACTTCCCACACATGGGACCTATTGCTTACCTCATGAGTCTCACAAACCCCAAATTTCATAAACCCTCCCTTCTGAAAGGAGTGGTTCAAATTCACAGGAAGTTGCTATACCACCCTGGTCCTTTCTGGGTCTAATATATCAACTGTTCCTTAAATGTTTTGAAGATGTGTAGTTGGTTTATTTTCAAATCAAAATATAGTAGGTTGAAAATAATAAGATGCACATACTTCAGTCTCTTGGTTCCTTATCACATAGTGTTTTCAAAATGAAAGACTGTTCGTTTGGGTCTACACTTTGATTATATAAACACGCTACGTTTTGCGGCTTGAGTTGAAGGCTAATGTCAGGCAACAGCGTGGTTTACCCTCCTTGTACCAAACTAACTAACTAGGTGGTAGGAGTCAGGAATCGATGAAGAAGGAAGGTCAGGTCTTCCAAGCTGTGAAAAGGAAAATAATCTCAATTTCCCTCAATAATAAATCAAGGTATATTTCCTCTTATGTTTAATTATACAGTGTTTATACATATCTAAATTGGAATATAATGTTTAAAGGAACATGCATATACTTATGTTGTACTAGTTAATAGAATAAGAGGCAATACATATAGTTTAAATATTTTTATTCAAAATAAATGGCAGGCAAGTAATTCTAAATAAATGTATCCATTCATATAAAAAATAGAAGATGGATCATGGAAGGAGTATATATGATATTTTAATAACTTTTTTTATTTCTCAGGTTATTAACATATTAGGATTAATTTATAATTAGAAAAGGTATGTATAAAAAACCCACATAACATTTTACCTAAATGTCTGATTTAATTCATCTGAAGTGTACTCTGGTGAGAGGACAAATATCTGACACATGATAACTTCGCAAAATATTTTTGCTTTTAGTAGAAGCGGCCACCAAAGGGCTACGTGATGAACTTCATATATGTCTTATTTTTTTTTTCAAGTAAACCCTAAAAATCTTAATTGTTTTCATTTTTTTAAAACTGAAGCTGAGAACTGAGTGACTTGTGTTTCATGCTCTGTCTCCCCAGCTTTGAACATTGCTGGCTGCTAAGGGCTAGGAGCTCCAGAACCGTCCCTTTGTAGTGGCCTTCTTCCAGGAAAGCTGATTAGTCTGAAGGCCTGTAGCTTGCTGTCAAAGGCTGCTTTGTTTGGTCACAAGAGGAACCACTGACCAGCTTGCCTCACTCCTCTTACGAAATTACTACTGGCTGCATAGGAACAGAATGTTTGGTGTAAGATATTAGCATAAAAGTTTCAATTTTTGTTTAACGAGAGCAGACTAAGGTATCTTGGTGTGGCTTTGCTACCTAAAGTAGCCTTACTTTGGAATTAGTTTAGATCTATTTCGGGATAGATCATTGATACTCAAACTATAGCACCAGACATTCATGTATCAGTTACATTTTAACAAACTCAAAATGTTTTATATTTATCCAGCTTTCTTGATTTCTTTGGGGGGCGCGATTCAGATTTGATAGTACAGAATTTAATTTAGGTTGGTGTATACCAATTCAATTATCTTTGATATTTTTTCAAAAATCTCTCCTAGGTCTTTTGCTACCCAGTTTAACAAATTTGTGAATATAATATAAAAGATATAAAATATAAAATACAAAAGAACTTGACAAAATTCTTGATTTCAGATGATAAGTGGTAAAATAATTAAATTATTCATCTAATTTCATTATTTCTAGAGTTCTTTATGTTTGTTGACTTTTCTTAACATGTAAAAACAACTTTATCTTCAGTTTTGAAAATTATTATCTAAATAATAAGTCCCACAGAAAATTTCATTAATGAAAATTGTGACTGATAGCCGTAAAGAAATCCCAATAGCTATTTGACCTATGCTATCATCACACTCTTTTCTTGCATTTGGATATTGTAAGTGAAGAATTTATTCTGCCTGTAAAATTGTATCTAAATAATATATTCACTTCAGGAATGGCTTATATGGTGCATATCCATTCTGTGCAATCCTGTAACTGTATCCCATGAAGCAGTTATTATTAGATGCCACTTATTTAATGTAAAGGTTTTTAAAAATCAAATCCATAAAGAGTTTAGTTTGTTTTACATGTAAACTTAAAGTTAAAACAAAAAGAAAACAATGTTAATGGAGCAAAGATTTTCAAATAGGTAAAGGAGATTCTTTTTCTCTCTTAGACAAGAATACTATCTTCCATTATTTATATACATTCTGTTGTAAATTGCCTGATGTTTTAGGAATGATGTGACATGCCTCAATAAAGTCCCCTGTATTCAAGCCTGAAACTAATATAAACTATACTTGCTCAGGAGATGGTTTTCAATTCCTACAGGTGCTTCTATTCAAAGTAAATATGAAAGGCATCACACATCCAAATAACTCAAATTGGCTTTATTATCTTCATAGTCTATCCACAAACATAAACAAGGGAAGGCTCTGTTAAATTATTGATAACCTGCTTCAGCATCTACTAATTCTTTGCAATGGCAAAGTAAGCATCCATGTAGAAAGCTATAAAAGTGGTCAATTAAGTCTATATTGGTGATCTTATAGCTGTTCTCCTTATGTAAGTCTAAATCATGAACATTTTATACTGTAAGCTTTTTGCATTTCTTCACTTTATGAATCTCTACAAAATATGTTTAAACAATATTAGTGTACTTAGTTTCCTTTGTTATTTTACTTTGTTTTGCTCATTTGAATTCACATATGAAAACATTGTAAGTAATTTTATATATATATATGTGTATATATACTTGATAAATCATTCTTAGAATTAAAAATCTCTATTTACTACTTCTAGATAGTAAGGTTTTATATATCTAATCACTGGAGGAATTTGTTTGAAAAAAATCAGTACATGAAACTTTGTGAAATAAAGATACATTTCTTGTCTTTGTGCAAATTCTGGGCTGTGAAGTTCAAACATATTGGAGAGAAATACCAGCATTTTTTACAAAGGAGGACCACAAAGCATGGCAGTTATAATTAGATTTATTTTTGTATTAGCTTAAAAAAAGTATGCATGAAAATTAATACTTGTAATCATATTGTTCTTTAGAAAAACAATCCTTTGAGAGAATTTAGAGTTAATTATTGGCTTTATTATAGAGCATGAATATCCTAATATAAAAGCCTTAATTGTATTTATCTTGAACATTCTTGAATTGGCAACATCAAACACATATCTTCCTCTATTCCTAGGAAGTTTTGAAGATTGAACCTTGCCAATATCTAAGAAAGTGGATGGAGCTTTTCTGTTATAATTCAGTTTTCTTCAGTCTTCTTCAAGGTTTGAATCATTGCTGTGGATGACTGACTGATAAATAAAACACTGATTGGCCAGTAGCCAGGCAGGAAGTATAGGCGGGACTAACATAGAGGAGAATTGAGAGAAAGAAGGCAGAGAAGAAGATGCTGCCCGCTGCCATGACAAGCAACATGTAAAGATACCAGTAAGCCACAAGCCATGTGGCAACTTATAGATTAATAGAAATGGGTTAATTTAAGATATAAGAACAGTTAGCAAGAAGCCTGCCACGGCCATACAGTTTGTAAGCAATATAAGTCTCTGTGTGTTTACTTGGTTGGGTCTGAGCAGCTGTGGGACTGGCAGGTAAGAGAGATTTTTCCTGACTGTGGACCAGGCAGGAAAACTCTGGCTACAAATCATCTTTGGGTACCATGGTTAATATTTAATATTTTCTTGAAAACTCATGAAAAAAATTAATTCTAATTTAAGCAATACTAAAATAATGAAGTCTTAAAAGGTGATTAGGTCATGAGGGTTCTGTGCCTGTAAATGGACTGATGCCATTCTTTTTCTTTTCTTTATAAGAAATTTTTTATTCATTTTACATGCCAACCACAGATCCCCCCTCTTCCCTCCTCCTGCTCCCCCAGCCTTCCTTCTGCAACCCAGCCCCACTATTCCCTCCTCCAAAAAGGTAAGAGTTAACAAAGCCTGGTACATTCAGTTGAAGCAGGTCCAAGCCCCTCTCCCTGCATCAAGGCTGGGCAAGGTGTCCCACCATAGGTAATAGAATCCAAATCTTGCAGGAGTGGGACCTGATGAAAACTCAGACCGGTTGCCCTCTGTCTCTGCAGTAGGGTGATTCAGTTTAACTGTTCTGATTCAGTATAACTGTTCTGTCTGCCCCACTCTTTACCTCTGGAACCAAGAACCAAATAATCATTCCTGGACTGCTTAGATGGTTCAGTGGTTAAGAGTACTGGCTGTTTTTTCCAGCACATTCAGGTTCAATTCCCAGCACCCACAAGGCAGCTCACAAGCATGTGTAATTTCGGTATCCAGGAGAACTGATGCCTTTTTCTGGCCTTCACAGGCATCAGGCACACATGTGGTACACAGACATGCAAGCAGGCAAAATATTTAGGCTCATAAAATAAAATATAAATAAGTAAAGAAAGAAAGAATAAACAAATAATCTTATCTTGTGCATTCCCTCCTAGTCTTTGATATTCTATCATTATAGAGAAGAAAAAATGGATGAAGACTGGAAAAGCTAGCCTAGAGCCAATGGATCAGGATTTGTCAGGTAACATGGCTTCCTTTTGTTTTTGTAGTTTTGTTTTTCAAACAAAGGAGTTCTCCAAGAAAAATTTTGAAAGTTGGAACCTTATAAATCCTTGAAAAGTAGGTTTGTATAGTAACCCGAAAAGTATGACCACAGGGTGAACTACTTCATCCGATGTTCTGTAGCACCCAGAGTGCATACTTCCCCTGTGTCCATCAGCCTGTACTCTCCCCCACAGATGATCGCCAAATACTACCCAAGCAAGAAGAAATGGCACTAGGAAGAAACTCAAATAAATCTGTATTCTCTAAGATGTCATCGGTGACAGTCAGTTATATGTTTATATATTAAAATACATTTGAACTTTCATAATATGGGTTAACTCAAAGTCCCTGTTTTGTAATTCTGAGGAAAATACTCGATGATAACTAAAGATTATGTATGAATGAGATACATTTATGACACTATACATGTATTTGCTTGATGTCTTGAGTTGGTTTCTCCTGGACCCAGTGCCGTGGAGATAATTCTCATCTCTCCTCATTCCATACCTCTCATTTCCAGGAACAGAAAAGCCGATACAGCACACTCACCAGATAAAAGATATTTAACTCTTGTGTTTCTTGGTTATTCCTTTCTAATAGGTAGCTACTAATCAGGGAGGGCACTGCAGTAAGTTACAAAAACCAGGTTTCTTATCTTGAAGCTAGAAACATATTCCTACATTTCAAACAGTTTCACTTAGGGTAGCTGATGAACGAAGAACCACACAAACAATAAACAATAAAACTAGTTTGGTCTTGTACAAAGACATTTGGTGCCCTAACTAAAGAAGACAAAAACTTTTTCTATGTCCCTTGTGTTTTTATGTTGGTTGACTTTGGTGGTGAAAAATACTTAACATGATTTTGAAACCTTAAATTTTTTATTCCTTTCAGTATATTCCCAGAAGTGATATAGCTGGGTCATATCGTATTTCTATTGTTTTGCTTTTTAGAGAAAGGTCTGTACTTACATTAAATGTTAAACTCGTTGACATTTGCATATACAGAATGTATATGAGCTCACTTTCCCTGTGTTCTCATCAGCATTTACTGTCATTTGGCTTTTAAATGATAGTCATTCTGACAGGGGTAAGATTTTCTCCCTATTTGTAGGCTGTCTCTCCACTCTGTTTATTACTTACTTTTCTGTGTAGATTTTTAATTCCGTGCAAACCTATTTGTTACTTATTGTTTTTATTTTAGAATGTTGGAGTTCAGTATTTCTCCCTAGCAGATTCAGTATCAAGTCTTAAGTAAAGATCTTTAAGCATTTTCAACATGTTGTTATGCGATGAAGAGGTGGGGATTTACTTTCACTTTTCTGCATGCAGATACACAATTTAATCAGCCATATTTATTGAAGAGATCTTCTTTCTTCAATGTATGTTTTGCCAGCTTTTAAAGTGGTGACACACGCCTTTAATCTCAGCATTCAGGAGGTAGAGGCAGGCATATCTCTGTGAGTTCAAAGCCAGTCTGGTCTACATCGTGAGTTCCAGGACAGTCAGGGCAACACAGAGAAACGCTGTCTTGAAAAAAAAAAAAAAGTAACGTAGTCATCGCTGTGTGGGGCTATATTTGGGTCCTCTTTGGGGTTCTATTGTCTGTTCATGAATCACTACCCCGCTGCCTTTGTTCCCATGGCTCTGAAGTGTAAATTGATTTCAAGTATTCCAGAACTTCCATCTCTCTTGTCTTTGCCCAGGATGGCCATGGTTATTTGGGTTCTTTCATACTTCTGCGTGAAATACCACTTCCGATTTCCTCTATCTGTGAAGAATATTACTGACAGTTTGACACATTGAATATGTAGTTCATCTAAGTGGTGTAGCCATTTCCACGGTATTAATGCTACCCATCTGTGTATAGGGGAGACATTTCCATTTTCCATTGTATTCTTTCTATTTATTCTAATGTTTCTTTTTCAGTATTTTAAAGTTTTCAATATAGAAGGCTTCCACTTTCTTGGCTAGGTTTATTCTATGGTTTCGTTTTGCCTTTTTTTGAGGCAATTGTAAATGGAATTGTTTCTCTAGTTTCCTGCTCACATTGTGACTTCTGCATTTTGTAGTTTCAATGCTGTACGTCATTTTATTGTTTATGTAGTCTATTTTATGAATATTTAGGAATTATCTGTTAAGTCCATTTCATCTCTGGTGTGTGTTCACTATGATGTTTGTAGTATTTTACTCCGATGGCCTATGTAAAGATGAAAGTGAAGCTATACATTCACCCACAATATAACTGGATCTATGTAACATGTCTATGTCTACTGGTGTCTGTGTTATGAAATGGGAACTCCTAAACCTAGTACACATAGATTGTAGCTGTATTTTCTCAATAAATTGTTCCCACAGTTAGTGTGCTTGGTGTTACCTTTTCAGACTAATTTTATTTTAAGTCTACTTAACTAGATTTCAGAGTACGTATACCAGCTGGGTTGAACCTTTAATTCGCATTATAAACTTATGCTGACATTCCTTAACTCTAAGTTTGTTAGTGTCTTTGCTATTGATGTGTGTTCTTAGAGACAACAGTTGTGATCTTGTGTTTTAAAGCTAGTCATCTAGTATGTTATTTTATTTATGAGTTGAGTCATTTATATTTAAGGCTATTATTGAGAGGTTTTTTTTTTTAATTCCTGTGAGTTTACTGCTTCTTTTTCTGGTTCATTGCATTTATTGTCTCATTTTTTATTTCTCCCCAGTTAGTGTTAGGGTTTCCTTGTTTAAATTGTTGGACATGGCCAACAACTGTCTAGATTTGTTTGAAGCTAATAATTGGGAAGCTGAGGGAGCATTAGCATTGTAAGTTAGAAGAAAGCCTAGACTCCATCCTGAGAGACTAAGTTCTGGGCCAGGGAGACACTATCTCAAAAGCAAAACAAAAAAGAGGATGAGAGAATAAATGAAGGGGAGAGAAGGGAAGGGGATGGAAGGAAAGGAAAGGAGAGGGGAGAGGAGGGGAGAGGGGGGGAGGGAAGGAGAAGAGAGGGGAGGGGGGGGGAGGGGAGGGAAGGGAGGACAGGAGAGAGGAAGGGAAGGGACCAAATTTAGAAGTACTAATACTGTCTCAAATAATAGACTTTTTAACACACATGTGAACTAGGCAATATGAGTAGACATATATATTTTATTGCATTAGTGGCTATCAGTCTTCAGATATTAATCTTCCAAAATAGCAGACTAAGCTGAGTTCTTTTGCAAATTCTATCAAGATTAATAAAGAACTGACAAAAGTTCTGTAGAAATAGAAGAAGAGGGTACATCCAGTTTATTTCATGAAGCTAACATTAGCCTAGTAGTCTAAAAATAGACATCCCAAACCTTACAGAAACTGCATCCCAATATAGTAAACACAGGCTGCAAAACTCTCATCAAACTATTACCATATCAAACCATAAATTATATGAAAATGAATTATGTAATTCAACGAACTGAGACATTTTATAGATCTGGTTCATTATTTTAAAAATTAGTTTATATAATCTATTACATTAACATGTTAAAATGCCAAAAAAATGCCTTATGAAATTGTCAAAGAATTAACAAAAAGCTTAATATTTTAAAATATGAATTTTATGTAAATGTATAATAGTTAATAATGTTGCAAACACTCTAATATATTAAACTTTTAGAATTTACTCAAAATAGACTATAGACATAAATATAAAAATGAAAATTATAATATTTCTAAAAGATAATATGGGAGAAATTCTAGAGGCCTTTGAGCTAGGCAATGAGTTTTCTATAAACAACAAAGGCATGATTTATAAAAGACAATATTTTAAAAATTATCTTCATTAAAATTAATAACATTATTAAGATAGAAAGTTAGAGAAAGTTCCTGAAGGACAAGAGTGTATTCAGCTTCAACACCCTGAAGGTAACTTGGTGACTTAGGGTTTCTTCATTCTCCGTGTCCCCTTGGTGATTTCAATGGAAAAAAAATGTGAATGAGCTTAAACTACGTGAAGCTGGCCTTAAAATCCTGAGTGTTCCACATATTCTGAACTAGCTCACTTTGATTTGGCACATGAGGAACATTAATTTATAATATATCAAGAATAATTATTTTGGAGATTGAAGTTTTACGTAATATTTTTATGAGTCTAAGCTCAATTACCAAAATAACCTTTCTGATTTTTCCCTACAAATAGGGCAAAACTGTAAATTAGCTTAATTCTATCATGCTTCCTAATAGAAGTTTATCTTATTATTTTGATATCAAAATTAGCTAATAGAACGTATCATGTTGAATTAATGCTTACATAAATAGATCTGTGACACACATATACATACTAGCACTAGATAAATGACATGGACATGGGTCATTCTATATTTACAGTGCATTAAAAATCAATGAGAAATATTACCATTTATTATTAGTATGAATGGCATGGGAACCTTACCTCTGAGTTCCCTCTTGTTGGATTAAACTATGTCCTGAGGGCTCAGCCCTCCCACACTTCACTAAATAATCTCATTCTCCTTCCTCCGAGAGTAAAGATTAATCATTCAGAAACCTAATGAGCTGGAAAAACAAATACCAGTAGAAGAAAGGTGCCTGAGAACTTTAAATAAAATGAATTAGTTTCCACTTGAAAAGTAAATTAGTTGATTTATAAATCTCTTTTCTCTCTTTCCCTTTCATTTGTACTTTCTGGCTCTTTCACCGTCTTCATCAAACCCTCTGTTGCTCCCAAGGCACGGCCCATTTAAACTGCCCCTGATCTTTCTTCGTCTTCTGTGTTAGAGATGATCTTCCCACCGCCAAATGTTTTCACATTTGAATGGACGACACTTCACAAGGTTGTGTGAGCACACACCAATGTCTTTGCAATTTAACCACAACTGTTTTGAAAAGTCAAAGGGAAAAATAAACACACACTTTATTTAATACAATTCTCTACTGATGTATGTGCATAGGTTGTCCTCATTCTTGCCCCCATAAACACGGTGGCTTATAAAACTTGATATTTCTGTTGTGGAAATACAGATTAAATGTTTAAAATTTAAAGCATCATTTGGAGAAAGAACATACAAACTGTAAGCTAAGCTTAACTTCTCAGTTTCTAAATTAGTATAGTGTCATTTAAGAATGTCTTCAAACTTCGTATTATGAAATAAATTCATAAAAATTAAAACAGTTTACATGAAAATACTGTACAACTAATTCATAAATATATGTATAATTAGCATAACAATATTTAAGTACATATCAAATATTGGACTGTCAGATAGCAGGTCAGAGTACTTCCCTCAAAAGCTGACAAACCGAATTCTATTCCATTCCCATGGTAGAAGTAAAAAACTGACTCAAAAAGTTGTCCTCTGATCACCACACATGGACCATGGCACGCATGCCTCCAAACCACACTCACTCATGTACACACGCGCGCGCGCACGCGCACGCACACACACACACACACACACACACACACACGAGGGGAGGAGAATGAGAGAGACAATAAGAGAGAGGAGATAAAATTAAAATATTTTAAAGTGTGGATCAAACACAAAGACTCCTTTAATAAAAGGGAAATGCATATTTCTAGGAGGTTAGGACACAAAGAATTCTTAATGTGACTTGAAGTTTACGTCTTGATATCTTCACTTTCTACATGTCCTTTCATCCTAAGTTAACTGTGACATTCCCCAAATTCTCTGATCTCTGAAATTTGAAGTAACAATTTATGACTGTGTTCTCATAATACTTCTACAACTTATTGTTTTTTCACTTACTATATTCCGAAGCTCATCGTTAGAGGGACCAGGTTCACCGGTCCGTATGTAACTTTAATTTCTTATCTTAGAACTTGGGAACCTCTGAGAATTCACCTCTGAATGCTCAAGGCACCATAGTGTTATTTGTGAGAAGAATTCACTCTTCCGGGAATTGCTTCCTTTTAAACTGCAGGTGGCCATCTCCATAACCTTCAAATGACTGGGATTTAAGTTAGAGAATTTAGAGAACTCCTGAGAAATTTGGGGTGTAAATGTTCACAGTCATTTTTCTTGTTGAGGACTCACCTCAGTCAGTGCTGTGAGGAACACAGACTACAGTGCCTGGAATGCTAAGGGACTGGTGATTCATGATACCCCAATAATGAAGTTTATATAAAAAGAACCAAGGCTGACTGTTTCTTCAGTTAAACTGATCATTAATCAGTCCCTACAGTTAGTGATTGCTGTTTGATATCTGCTCTGTATATGAGAGAATGTTGTAGAGAGCAACTTTCAGGAAGAATGTTCACAAGTTTTTATATTGTGTAACAAAGTCTATGAGATTTTATACAAGCATCTTAATAATTTCAGATACTCTTATGCTACATAGCCCAGAATTTTCTTGGATTCATGGGATGAAAAGATGCCCCTGCTTCTTCAGACACCCCCCCCCCGTTGGGTTGTGGACTTGCCACCATATAGGGTTCTTTTACATCAACTTTAATACTTTTAACTTGCCTTAGGAATGTTATGTTTGGAGAGTAAGTGCATCTTGACAAAGAAATATGAGAATGCTTTGAAGCTCTTGACAATCTAAAGAAGTATCCTCATTATTTTGAATGTGTAAATGTACTTATATCAAAAAACCCACAGTGGATCTTCTCTATATGTGCACATCATGTCATTAGATGAACGAACTACATCTCAC